>PVIH01003514.1:12545-54189 GCA_004025045.1 Sigmodon hispidus
TTTTTTTTTTTTTTTTTTTTTTTTTTTTTTTTTTTTTTTTTTTTTTTTTTTTTTTTTTTTAGATATTTGGAAGGCTACACTAGCTTGTTTCTTAAAGCCATTTGATTGGGAGACCTTTCACTAACCCTTTCCTCTGAGGCTGTGTCTGTCTTTGACATTGAAGTGTATTTCTTGTATACAGCAGAAGGAAGGATTCTGCTTTTGTATCCATCATGTTAGGGTGTGTCTTTTCATAGGTGAGTGAGTCCATCATTATTAAGGGATATTAATGACCATTGATTGTAATTTTCTGTTATTTTTGTTGGTAGCTTATGTATATTTTCTTTATTTGGGTTTTTCTTCTGTGGAATCATTGATTGTTTGTGATTTCACAGTGTGTCTGTGCTCCTTAGGTTGAAGTTTTACTTCTTGTGCTTTCTAGAAGGCCGGATTTGTGGACAGGTATTTATTTTTCTTCTTCTTCTTTATTTATTTTGTATTTATCAAAAAACAGTAAAATGAATTTAAAATGTTGAAAAAGTAACAATAACTATAAAGAAGATAAAAATCATAAGCATGACTTATCAAGGGTGATAATGCAAATAAGATTGCTAAACAAATATTTACTTTGTGTTCAGCTTTCCCTCTGAATTTATTTTTCTATCCCTGTATATCCTTATTCAAGGTCCCTTCCCCCTCCCACCACATCAGGTCATTTTACTTCTCCACAACTCCCCATCCCCTCCCTGGGCAGGAAGCAGACAGTCCTATGGTCCCACTGACCCAATAATGCTTGGATCAGTCTCCACTCCTGGCCAAATCCAGTTTTGTCCCCCCTCCCTCAAGAGTGAGTCAGGTGTTCTTATAATTGGAATGGGGTCTGAAGGGTCAGCCCAGAGTGTTTCTGATCCCAAGATGTTCAGTGGTTGTGGTTTGCCGCCGCTTGGGCATGCTTGTCTTTTTTTCTTGTTTGTTTGTTTAGAGACCACTAATGAGTGAGTACATCCCCTGCTTATCTTTCTGAGATTGTGATACCTCGCTCAGGAGGATATTCTCCAAATCCATCCATTTGCCTGCGAATTTTAGGATATCACTTTTTCGTACTGCTGAGTAGTATTCCATTGTGTAGATGTACCACAGTTTGTTAATCCATTCTTCCGTTGAGGGACATCTAGGTTGTTTCCAGGTTCTTGCTATTACAAATATTGCTGCTATGAACACAGTTGAGCTAATACCTTTGGAGTGTGACTGTGCCTCTTTAGGGTATACACCCAGAAGTGGTAGTGCTGGGTCCTTGGGGAGATTGATTCTTAATTTTCTGAGAAACCACCATACTGCATTACAAAGTTGCTGAACAAGATTACACTCCCACCAACAATGGAGGAGTGTCCCCCTTGTTCCACATCCTCTCCAACATAGGGTGTCATCTGTGCCTTTTATCTTAGCCAATCTAACAGGAGTTAGGTGATATCTCAAAGTTGTTTTGATTTGCATTTCTCTGATGGCTAAAGAAGAAGAGCACATTTTCAGGTGCCTTTCAGCCATTTGTAGTTCCTCTGCTGAGAATTCCCTTTTTAGATCTGTACCCCATTTTTTGATAGGGTTATTCAAGGTTTTGGGCTCTAAATTATTGAACTCTTTATATACCTTAGAGATCAGTCCTCTATTACTTATAGGGTTGGTGAAGATCTTTTCCCATTCTGTAGGCTGTCGTTTTGTCCTATTGACAGCGTCCTTGGCTTTGCAGAAGCTTCCTAGCTTCAGGAGATCCCACTTATTGATTGTTGGTCTTAGTATCTGTGCCTACAGATTCATTGCACTGCCCATCAAAATCCCAACACAATATTTTTTGAACCTTGAAAGAACAATACTCAATTTCATTTGGAATAACAGGAAAGGCAGGATTGCCAAAACAATCTTACTCAACAAAAGGACAGGTATTGTTTAAATCTCATTTTGTCATGAGACATCTTGTTTACTGCATCTATGGTGATTGATAGTTTTGTTGGATATAGTAGTTTTAGTTCACAGACATGTTCTTTTAGTGTCTGTATAATTTCAGACCAAGACCTTCTTGCTTTAGTTGTTTCCATTGAATAGTGTGGTGTCATACTGATGGGTTTGCCTTCATAGGTAAGTTGGCCTTTTTCCTTTGCAGCTCTTAATATTTCTTTTGTTCTGTATGTTTTGTGGCTTGATTATTATGTGGCAAGCAGACATTTTTGTGGGGGTCTAATCTAATTGGTGTTTTGTAAGCTCCTTATATCTTTAAAAGAATTTCCTTCTTTAGTTTGGGAAAGTTTTTTTTTTTTTCTATGATTTTATTGAATATACTCCCTGTGCCTTTGAGATGATATTCTTCTTTTTGTATTCCAATTATTCTCAGGTTTGGCCTTTTCCTGGTTTCTCAAATTTCTTAGACATTTTGTGTTGTGGTTTTTTTTTTGTGTGTGTGTGTGTGTGTGTGTGTGTCTGTGTTCTCTTTGGCTGGTGTATCTATTGTCACTATTGTATCTTCCACTCCAGAGATTCTCTCTTCCATCTCGTTGATTTTGCTGGGTATACTTGTATCAGTAGTTCTAGTTTATTTCTTCTGATTTTCTGTTTCTACCTTTGCCTCACTTTATGCCTTCTTTATTTATTCTATTTCAATTTTTAGTTCCTGGATTTTTTTTTCACTGCTGGTTTTCCTTTTCTTGGTTTCCTTTAAAGAATTTGTTAGTCTGTTCCAATTTTTTGTTTGTATATTCTTGTATTTCTTTTTCTTTGGAGTATGATGAATTCATTTTTTGTATTATCCAACCATATAATTATCTATGTACATATTCAAGAAAACCACAGACAGAAGTTCACAGCTAAATGAATTCTTCTATTTATTTAAGGGAATGTTTTTATATCCTCTTATAGGTTTCTATAATCTTCATAAAGTTGTTGTTAAGGTTGTTTCCTTTTGTTTCCTCTTCATTGCTATGTTAAATCTTGCTGTTACAGAATCACAAACAACTTCTGCTGGTGCCTTGTTATTCTTTATAATGTAATATGTATTATTGCACTGGCATATGCCTATTGCATCCACGATTTACTCTTATTAAGTTCTTAGCTCTTAGTAAGTTATGGGTCCAAAGGTTTTATTTCTCCACTGTGCTGTGGATGCAGGCTCTGTGGTATCTCTAGATGTCAATGTATGATGACACAGCTTGCTTTGGAGGTAGGGTTTTTTCCGGGATATCCTTCCTTCAGTGTGTTTTTAGAAATTGCTTGGAGGAGTTTCTCAGCTTTGTTTGGTTTATGGCAGGATTGGGTGTGGAGGCAGAGGTGGTGCTGTGTCCCTGGCTTTTGAGAGGAGGTCTCTATATGACCTAGAGTTTGGGATATTCTCTGATCTGGACATGGGCCCTTCAGGTTCTGTAGCTGTCTCTTGGGGAAGTAAACTCTAAAACCACTCTGAGTGGTTCGGGTTAGGGTTAGGTGGTTGCTCAGAAAACTGAGAGTCAATATATCCAATGATCTAGAAATACCACACTTGAGCAAATACACAAAGGATGGAAGTTCTTACCCAAAGTACAGTAACTCAACTATATTTGTAGCATCATTATTTATAATATGCAGAACCTGTAATCAACCTACATGCACCTCCACTGAAGAATGGATAAAAAATTGTGGTTGGTGATATACTTATTACAGCCAGTCTGGAATATCAGAGAACAGATTCAAGCCAGGAATATCAGAGAGTAGTAACTCATGTCTTTAATCACAGCATTGGAAAGACCCAGAGTGATGGCCTATGCTTTTAATGCCATAACTCCATAGACAAAGATGTTTTTATGTTTCTGTGAGTTCAAGGCCTGACTACCAAATAGTAGTAGCTCACACCTTTAATCTTAACTTTAAACTATGATGCAGAGTTGAACCCAGAAATGAAACAACTAGGTGAAGAAGGTATTTATGGCATGTGTAAGAAGACAGAATTATTCTGTAGAAGTGTCAAGGTGCAAGACTGAGGAAGCTAGAAGATAGCTTTTACCTTGAGAAGTTAGCTGGGTAAGATTTGACTGTGCTGTTTACTTTCTCTGATATTCCAGCTTTTCCCAGATATCTGGCTCTCTGTTTCCATTTAATAACAACTAGTATTAGTGATACAATGGTACATTTACACAGAGTACTGTTCAGCAGATAACAAACATGACATTCTGAAATTTGTAGGAAAATGGAAGGAACAAAAAAAAAATTCTGAGTGATCTAACACAGAACGAGAAAGTCAAACATAGTATGTACTCACTCATAAGTGGATGTTAGGCATAAAATAGACAACAATCAAAAGCCCCTGAGCAGCTAGTTAACAAGGAGGACCGAAGTAAAACATCCATGGACATCATTGGGAAGAGAAAATATAAAAGATCTCCTGAATAAATTTAGACCATAGGGAAAGTAGAAGGGTAGGTAGGGGAGAAAATGAGGAAATAAGATGGTTGATTTGATATGGGGAGGGACAGAGATGAAGAACAATAAGAAAGATATCTTGATAGAGAGAGCCATTGTGTGGTTAGTGAGAAACCTGGTACTAGGGAGATACCCAAGAACCCACAAAGATGACCCCAGCTAATATCCCAAGCAATAGTGGAGAGAGTACCTAAACTGACCTCTACCTATAATCAAATTGGTGACTAACCTAATTGTCACTATAGAATCTTCATCTAGCAACTGTTGGGAGTAGATACAGAGGTTCACAGTTAAGCAATAGGTTAAGCACCCAGTCCAGACAAAAAGAGGAGAAGAGATTGCATGAGCAAAGGTGTCAATATCATCAAAAGAAACCAAAGAGACAGCTGACAAAACTACTGAGAGCTCACTAGCCCTAAACTGGCAGCTGGGAAATCTGCATGGGTCTGAAGTAGGCCCATTGAATGTGAATGACAGCTGAAAGGTGCTGGCAGTTTTGGGAGTCTCTGGCAGGTGGACCAAAATTTATTCCTAGTGCATGAACTGGCTTCTTGGAGCCCATTTTCTACAGACAAATATCTTATTCAACCTTGATACTGAGGGTAGGGGCTTGATCTTACCTCAACTAGATATGCCAGCCTGCATTAACTAACCCAGAATGTCTTTATGCTCACTGAGAAATGGATGGGGGAAATGGGGTATGAAGAATGAATGGGTATGGCTGGGAAGATGGGAAACAGTATCAGGTTATATTAAAATAATTTTTAAATTAAAAAATGTCAAAAAGAAGGTTTGTGTTACCACTGCCTGGCTGTTAAACCTTGAAATTACAGAGATCCAGAAGAATCTCTATCTCCCCAGGAATACTATTATATCATCAAAGCATGGCTTATCCAATAGTTATGAATTATCTGATTTTGTTGACTGGCAAATATGAGACAAATATGTGACTGGCTTAACATTAAATATTCAATATATTTTATATCACACAACCTGCCATTTATCAAATGGCTTTCAACACAACTACCTTTAAAGATTATTTAAACATTCTCAGAACTTTTTGAAGCATTCTAGTGATCTATTTGAGATCAAAAGACCTTTTCTTAGTTCCCCTTTTACACACTACTAATAAGCTAGAAATAATGTTTGCTTGGGAGCTAATGTGAATGTAAGATATTTAGTGCCATAACTTAGCTCTTCTTAACCTATAGAAGTAAATATTCCCTTCACGACTAAAAAAGCAAATATATCTTTGGATATTTTTAGGAACTACTGTTCTGTAATACATGATTATATTGTAATATTTGATTCTAATTTGATTGTATTATAATATTATAATGTATTATATGATTGCAAGAAATGACAATGACTTCTAGACCACAGTAAGTTATTTTCTGACCTAACATTTTTTGCCAATCAGGGTTCCCCAATTTTGAGGGTAAAGACAAACCAAAGGTTGATGCCATTTTTAAGTGGTAGGGATCTGCTTATATTTATCAGGTATATGTTAAGTGTTAGTAAAAAATAATATAGCAGCTTTACATGGTTTGAAATTATGAGTATGTTTACTTGTGCCGTTTCTACTAATGCTATAGTAACTAGAAAGATGAAGGTGAATATGTATCTTATTACACAGTTAAGGTCTTGATTGTTGCTATTTCCCCCTATGAATTATAATTTTTAAGAAAATAGACTTGAATTACAATTCTTCATTTCTAACATAAAAATAATATCATGGTAAATAAAATCTTTAAAACAATCAAATGAAGAATATAGAAAATATTGTTTGAGGATTTGGAGAAATAAGTGCTCATAAAGCATATGTCATGACAAAACAATAAATTTTTAAAACATTCTGTATATTTAGAACAAGGATGAATCACATAGCCTAGTTTTAGTGTTTAGTATTTCCAGCATAGTTTTCTTTTTTTCTTTTTTCTTTATTATGAATTAAGTCATAATTTTTATTCATGTATATTCTTGTTCAAGCTCCCTTCTCCCTCCTGCCCTTTTCAGTAACTTTCTCTTCTCCACATTTCTTTATCTCCTCCCCAGCAAGGGCACAGGTTCCAAGGTCCCAATGTGGCTTAGTTTAGCTTGCACTCCTGACAGATTCACTTTCCTCACTCCAACAACTAGACTAGGTCAGGTGTTCCTCTGGAGGTAGTGGGATCCAAGGTTCAGCATAATTCTCAATATTACAATGTTCAAATATGAAAAATGAACTGTTATTATGAATTTAGATTAGCAATTACCTGATATTCATGCCTTATGAGCCTATTGTGTAATTGTGTATGCAATCATCATCATAATCATCATCATCATTATAATTATCATCATTAAAGACTATAAAACATGTAGAGTGCTATAATCAAATGACTCTGTGCCCAAACCTTAGTGATCTTTTTAAGTCCAATGGAATATTTGGAATATTCCATATTGAAAAATAGTATATTAGGAAATACTGTAAGGAAAGAAAAGTCTTAATCACTAAAATTTTATCCCAGTCAAATTTATGCTTAAATTATAAATAGATTTTTCTGTTGCTTTTGTGAAGCTTTTTAGATTATTGTACATTTTATGTAGACACTCAAAATATTAATAGTTTTATATTGTTGTACCAACCATTAAAATGATGCCAATTCTACTATTTTATTTTATAGATTTGAATTCTTTCAAGATGTATAAGTATCACACTGATTTGTGTGTGTGTGTGTGTGTGTGTTTAAATAGCATTGTACTGTAACTATCTTATCAAAATAATTTGATGCAAGAAGCACATTTCAGGTAAAAATAGACCTTTCAAGGAAATATATGTTTATTTATCTAATTGTCTACCTTTATATCCTTTTTTTCAATTAGCTACATCACTAAATTGCTTGTTTCTATATCTTCCTCCAACAAAGTAAGTAAAGACAAGACATATTTATGACTTTGTCATATTTTTAATCATGCAGAAATTGTGTAGTGCTTTCTGAGCCATAGAAAGCAAACACTAAAATATTTGATTACATAATATCAAAAAAATTTTAATAGAACTTCATGAAAATAAAATTTGTATTAAATTCATCAATGCTAATTTTTAAAATACAACTAACTTTATTTTGGGGCATGTAAGAACTAACTTATATTAGCAAGTTTTATATTGAGGACCCAATTTTTCCATCTTCAAAAACTTACAATTTTCTATTCTAAAACTTGTCTCTCTCTCTCTCTCTCTCTCTCTCTCTCTCTCTCTCTCTCCATATATATGTATATATGTATATATATATATATACATATATATATGACATTCACATTGATGTAGTTGGTTAATCTTTTTAAATGAGTGGATTTCCTAGTATATCTTTTCTCTATGAAAGATTATTGTCAGAGTTTGAGCTATCTCAACAACTGAGATAGGAACATCTCTGTCATTTAAACCACTTTTCATTTACTCCAGTGATGACTCTTTCTACCTCATTTTCAAAGAATACACACAATTCACATGTTAATTTCAAACACATTTTAAAAATGAGTGACAATCCTTAAAACTATTAGTGTCTAATGTAAATAAGAAATGCTATGTGTAACAACATCAGTATATCAGAATATATAGTATTTAAAAATATTAAGGATAATTCAGGGAAGGATAAATTACAGAAGTTATTAAAAACTATGATAATATAAACAAATTCAAGAAATTATAGATTTTAATATCCTAATCATTTATAATGTATTTTAAAGATTATTCTTTTTTATTTTTATTGTTTTTTGAAAATCATCAACAAATATTGTATAGAAAAGCAAAATATTAAGAATAGATAACAAAAAACACGTAGAGTAATAAAACTCTTTTCTGTAAAATACATGAAATATAAAAAATAAAATCTAAAGCTGCTCAAGTCAGGTTAGGCTCAGCTACAGATAAAGAAAGCACATTAGGTCACAGGTAATGCAACACAGATACACAATGGCCACCACAAATTTCTGCTAATTAATCCTTCTACAATCAAACCAGAAGTTTTGTTTTGTCTTGTGTGTGTGTGTGTGTGTGTGTGTGTGTTGTGTATGCATGTTTTAAATCACTTTATTTACCCATCATCTGACAATGAAAAAAGAATGTTTTTGCTTAAAGTCCACTAATGTGTAAGTACATCCCCTGCTTATCCTTCAGGGTTTGTGAGACCTCGCCCATGAAGATGTTCTCCAAAGATTATTCTTTAATCACTCAACTCTACAGAGAATGTTAGTCCAAATGAAATTATAATATAATACAGTGTTGAAGAACACAGTCTATACAGAAATGTTAAAACGTTAAAAAATATTATGGGTTCCAAGCCCATGAAAATATGAAGTTACCTTCTTACAGGGATGCTATCATGAATATTTTCTGCAAGGTTTTAGAATATGGTGCAGATGTGTTCAACAAGTTGTTTGAACTTGAATTTATAACTTTACATGACAATACTAGCCATGTTTTAAAAACTCCAGTCTTCACTAAACCATCTCATGAGGGTTAGGATTCATATGTAGCTTATTAACCAAAAGAAAGAGCTGCTCAGCCCTAACACTCTTCTATATTTGTAACATTACCAACAGGAAAAATTAACATTTTGTTTTATTCATTAGTTTATTTGTATTGGTTTTGTTAATAAAATTCATAAACTTTTAAAACACATTTTTACTATTTAACTATTCCCTGCTTGACTTTTCTCAGTTGTGTGAGGGAAGAACTTTTGAAAATCTTCCTTCTAGTTACTTAAATAATTTAGACATTTCAGAAGGGTATTTCTTGTTTTAATTTATTTTTTATTTATAAAAAAGTCGTTTTTATCCCTGTATTCCCCTGCTTCCTCCCCCTTCCCTCTTCCCAATCCTTCCCAGTCAGGTTTAAGCCTCCCTCATCACTATTTCCCCATTCCTTCCCCCTAAAGGGCAAGAAATCCCAAGGTGGGTCACCTCAGCATGGCACATGCACTCCAGGCAAGTCTGATTTCTCATCCTAATATGAAGATTGGGTTAGGTGTTCCTCTTCAGGAAATGGGTTCTAAAACATACTGCCCATGCCAAATGACAGTTGTCTACCCTTGGAGGGTCTAGCTCCTTTTCCTGATAGTTCCTCAATGGCTGTTCTTGATTCATTGAGCTTCATATCTGTGGGAATTTTTCTCATAATCCCTATCCCTTTGCTCATGCAGACTCTCCTCCTGAGAAGAATATTCCGGAAAGTTCTTTTTTTAAAAAAAGTATTTTCATGGATTAAACATGGAGGCTTTCCTCAAATCTAAAATATTTACAGGAAATCAAAGGAGCAAATTTCCGTTCATTATAAACATAGTTCTAATCCTAAATAAGTCATTTGTTTTAGCAAATACTTAAATCATCAAAGACTTCATACATGTTTATGTATGTGGATTAACACATTTCTTATTCACCAAAATGCATTGGTGCTGCTTTAAGGAAGAATTATAAACACTTCCATTAAAAGTCATTAATAAAGAGTAAGTCAAGATTTGAATCCTCCACTTGAGGTTCCTTGTATCTTTTGTCCTCTGCCAGTCTGTGGTGTGATTCTAAATCTAGGCCTCCATGAAGGCTGTCTTGTGTTTCCTTTTGTTCTTGTGACTATGTGTTCAGTGTGTGTCTGTCTATTGAATAAGCTATGTGTGGCTGTAAGTGGTGTCTTTCCTTAGCAAAGGGTATTGCTCTGTAGTTACTGAACAATATGAATCACATGGGGAGAAAGTAGGGAATCTGTTCTTTAACAGAGATTTACAAGCAATGAAATCATTGCTTCCAACTAATCCCAAGGGACACAGACAACAAGCCTCATTTTTATCAAACAATATCTGTAAGTAGTTGCTTTCACTCTTTATGTTAGATTTTAGAAACTTGATTTAAACTTATGTATTTGTTGGTTTCAATAAATGGTGCACATGAATTTTCCTGGTTGAGAGGCATGAAAGAAGACATAATTTGGATTATTGCTATGCATTAGTTTTGTTTGTAAATTTCACTATATGGGAAATCAAAGCCATTATAGATATTAGTTGCATGGTTCCTTAAAAGCATGTTACACAAAGAGGTTAAGCAGAGTGTAGGCAAGCAATCTTAAGTCTAAGGTGACTTAATCATTATTAACTTTGGCTTTGGAGACCAGCAAAATTTCCAGTTTTTTTAGAATATAAAAGACATTTCTAAAACTTTGCATTACCACATTTTTATATTATGTGTAAGAAGTAGAACTTGTAGTAATAACTAAAAATATATTATCTAACTTTATACTTTACAGAGCAGCTCAGAATATATATATATATATATATATATATATATATATATATAGGTTGAAAGTTAAAAAAATGTATGTAAATTATACCATAAAAGAAAAATACACCTACATGTTATCTCTTGGAAATTAATTTTGATCCCTTGGAAATTAATTTTGATCCCTATATAATAAACTACTGAATTTTCTGAGCACCTAAAAAGTTGAAAGCAAAACAAAACACTGGAAACTTATATCTCATTGGAGTTTAAAGTCTACAACATATGGGTATTTGCTTAAGATTTACTTATAGAAAATAAGTACAAATAAAATATTAACCAAGGAATTGGATAAACAACTTGTCTAGGAAAATATACAAATTACATAGAAAAAATTTGAACATCATACATATTGGGATGATAAATTCAAAAGGACAAAAAAAAGATATGTCTTTGCCCTTATGGTTGTAATATAATATAAAACATTGAAAACAATATCATTATATTTTAATGAATTAAAAGCAGATTTCTATATTATCTAATAAGGATAGTCTCTGTAAATAGCGAAAGAAATAAAAGCGAGTTTATAAATAGATATTATTTCATGATTCTTGTAGTGCTGTTATCCACACACTTGTTATGAAAAGGTAGTTATTATGGATAAACATAGATGCTTCATTTCATATACTCTCTTATTTCCACAGCAGTAGTCTTAATCCTCAAGTTCCTAAACAAGAATAATTTATATGGAGGTACATGTTGAACAAGTATGAAGATATATGTCTATAGATGAGAAAACATGATAGCAGAAATTAAGTACATCCTCCAGCATAAAGGCTATGTTGAGTCAAGGGAGCATAACAAATATGTGTCTCTAATATATAGACATATAAGTCTTGGTCTATTATCGGTCTACTCCCACCTACTCCTAAGGTTTGTGTGGTGATCTCTATTAGGAAAAAAATCTTCCAAGTTGTACTCATCCACAAGGACAAATACATAAAAAGTTTTAACTAATCATCAATTTGTGATCTTTACAAGGAGAAATGTTAAGTACCTTATACATGCTTTTAGGGTTTGATGAGGATAATAGGAGAGACACTTTAGATTTATAATACCCATAATCCTTCCTTACCTTGTTTACTGTACCCATATTCAGTGTTTTAACCCAAACATTTATTTCACATCCACATTAAATGCAATCAATTATTCTGTATTGCCAAAGAAATGGATAAATGATATCTAGTATTTGCATACAAAACAATTAAAATAAAAAGATACTCTGATGAATGTCCTTGAGGGCATAAGAGTAACATATAACAAGCCACAATATTATTGAGACTTCATCAATGAAAGATGAACTAGTGGTTTGAATAAGCATGGTTCTTATAACACCATATATTTTACTGCATAGTCACTATGGAATAACATTATTTAGAAATATTTGTACTTCCAATATATCACCATCCCCAAATACCAGTTCTACTATAGAGCTCTAGTAATAAAATCAGCTTGGTGTTGGCATTAAAATGGATATGTGGATTAATGGAATAGAATTAACGACAATGACATTAATCCACCCACCCATGAACACATGATTTTTTAAAAAGAAGCCAAAATTATACAACAAAAAAAGAAAGCATCTTCAACAATGGTGTGGGCAAAACATGATTTAGCATGTAGAAAAATACAATAAGAACCATATCTATTGCCATGCACAAACCTAAAGTCAAAACATATCAAAGACTTTAACATAAATCCAGTTATACTAAAATTGATAGAATGGAGAGTGGGAATGAACCTTGACTGCATGAACATAGAACATCGCTTTCTAAATATTGGGGGCTGGAGAGATGGCTCAGAGGTTGAGAATTCAATTCCCAGCAAGCACATGGTGGCTCACAACCATCTATAATGGCATCTGGTACCCTCTTCTGTAGACTGTTTACATAATATTTATTTAAATATTAAAAAAATAAGCTATCCTAAATATAACACTAGTAGCACAGACTGAAAGCTACAATTAACAAATGGGACATAGTAAATAAAAGAAAACAGCAATCTATTGAATGAGAAAAGATCTTTACCCATTCAACATCTGACAGAGGGTCAATCTTCAAAATTTATAGAGAACTCAAGAAAGTAGATATGAAAATACTAAATAATCCAATTCAAAATGGAATATAGATCAAAACAATGAATTCTGAATAAAAGAAGCTCGATCAACGAAACCATTTAAGGAAGTATTCAATATCCTTAGCCATCAGAAAAATGCAAATAAAATGACTTTTAGATACCATCTTATACCTCTCAGAATGACTAAGTTAAGTTCAAAAACATTGATGGCAATCTGTGCTCCAAGAGAAAGTGGAGCAAGGAGAACACTCCTCCATTGCTGGTAGCCTACATGTTGCCAGGATTCCTGCCTTAATAATAATGTACTAAACCTGTGAAACCATAAGCAACCTTCCAATTCACTGCCTTTGTCTTAAAAGTTGCTTTGGTCATGAAGTATTTCTTCTTATCACAATGGACCAGTTATTAAGACAGATAACTAATTCATAGAGACAGAATTTAAAAACAACTTTGATATATTCAAGAATAAAAAAATTGAGAGGAAATAATTTAGTATTGTATAATTTGAGGTTTATTCCAACGAGACTATTGGATGTATATAGTACTGATAGCTGTTCAGCCAAGTCAATATGCTTAATAAGCTTGTAGCACTATAAATCTCACAGATGAAAGTAATAAAATACAGAGTGAACATAAACTTAAGAATTTTCTAAAAAATGTATAATATTTTTCTCTAAAGAAATTATGAAAATGCACAATTTAAAAAATTTTACCTGAGAATATATTCTTCTCACACCACAGAAAATAAATTTGCACTTTTAATTTTTTATTGTTTTTTTGAAAATCGATATCAAACTTTATATAAGAAAGCAAAACATTCAAGATAGCTAAAAAAAATAATAAAAAACAAAAACTAAAAACCATACAGTAATAAAACTTATTTTTTCTCTAAAATATATGAAACATAAAAGATAAAATCTAAAGCTCCTGAAGCCAGGTTAGGATCAGCTAAAGATGAAAAGAACATCTGAGCTTATGATACATCACTCAGTCAAATATTCTCGAAATCCATCCATTTGCCTACAAACTTTAGGATATCATTTTTTTCTTACTGCTGAGTTGTACTCCATTGTGTAGATATACCAGAGTTTGTTAATCCATTCCTCTGTTGAGGGGCACCAAGGTTGTTTCCACGTTCTTGCTATTATGAATAATGATGCTATGAACATAGTTGAGCTAATGCTTTTGAGGTTTGAATGTATGTCGTTTGGATATATTACAATGAATATTACAATAATCTCTACAGAACTGATGTTTATATTAAAATAATAGTGATATTAGTTATTAAGTTTTACTTCAAATTTTACAATGCACACCAACAGATCTAATATTTTTTAGAATTTTATTTATAAGTCCCTTTTCTGTAAACTTTATAGCATGAAGAAATAATTTAGACTAGATACTACACTATATTTTATACTGAATTTAATTGTCTATCATACTTTGCCACACATACAAAGAAAATTGACCCTGTGTATTTAAAACATTAGCTCATTTATTTTTCTCAATTGTATTACTTAACCATTTGAAATATTTGTTTACAAATGAATTTCTTTGATATCATCATTCTTAGTTTAATAAATTTTTTATTTCTTTTTTATTTTGTATTTATTAAGAAAAACAGTAAAATGCATTTAAAATGCTGATAAGTTAACAATAACTATAAAGAAGATAAAAATCCTAATCATGACTTATCAAAGGTGATAATGCAAATAAGATTGCTACACATATATTTATTTTGTGTTCAGATTTCCCTCTGAGTTCTTTTTTTTTTTCCATCCCTGTATATCCTTATTCAAGGTCCCTTCCTCCTCCCACCACATCAGGTCATTTTTTCTTCTCCACAACTCCCCATCCCCTCCCTGGGCAGGCAGCAGACAGTCCTATGGTCCCACTGACCCAATAATGCTTAGTTCAGTCTCCACTCCTGGCAAATACAGTTTTGTCCCCACTCCCTCAAGAGTGAGTCAGGTGTACCTATAGTTGGAGTGGGATCCGAAGGGTCAGTCTAGGGTGTTTGTGATCCCAAGCTGTTCAGTGGTTGTGGTTTGCAGCTTGGGCATACTTGGCCTTTTTTCTTGTTTGTTTGTTTGTTTAGAGACCACTAATGAGTGAGTACATTCCCTGTTTATCTTTCTGAGTTTGTGAGACTTCGCTCAGGAGGATATTCTCCAAATCCATCCATTTGCCTGCGAATTTTAGGATATCATTTTTTTCTTACTGCTGAGTATATTCCATTGTGTAGATGTGCCACAGTTTGTTAATCCATTCTTCAGTTGAGGGACATCTAGGTTGTTTCCAGGTTCTTGCTATTACGAATAATGCTGCTATGAACATAGTTGAGCTAATACCTTTGGAGTGTGAATGTGCCTCTTTAGGGTATACACCCAGAAGTGGTATTGCTGGGTCCTTGGGGAGATTGATTCTCAGTTTTCTGAGAAACCGCCATATTGCATTCCAAAGTGGCTGAACAAGCTTAATAAAATTTTTTATGTATGGCTTGATAGCTGGCTCGTGGTTAAGAGAACTTTTTCCTTTTGCCGAGAAAGAGAGCTGTTGCTAAATTCACTATGATAATTAAAAACCATCTGTAGCAACAGTTCCAGAGTATTAAACACCCTCTTATGACCTCCACCAGCACCAGTTACACACAAAGTGCAATTAAAAACATTCAAGCAAAGTACACATACACATTTAATAAAAATTTCTGAACAGTTATTTTCATTAAATAATTTTATGTAAAGTTTAAAAAATATCTCTGTGATGTTCCAACTTTTAATTATCTTTAAATTTTAAGATTAGAAAATAATGACACCATTTCTTTTTGTTCTTACCTCCCTCCAATCACCTTCTGCATGTTTTTTCTTGCTTCCTAAAAATTCATAGTCTCTTTTTACTTTAATTCTTGTTTTATGCATATATATGCACAAATCCAACTGTTTTAGTCTGTATACTGTTACTTATATGTGGTGAAAATGTTCTCTGTATGCTGAAAATAAAGGAGCTGTTTGGCCTTTGTGAAACACCATAGAAGTGCTTGGAGGATCAGAGGAGAGACAGGTAGAAGGAGGGCAGATTTAGTCAGTCTCCATCTGACCCCCAAGGAAGAATCATGTAAGAAATCCAGGTGAGCCACAGGCCGGGATATGTGGCAGATAGAATACTAGAAATGGGTTGAATTAAGATGAAAGAGCTAGCTAGTAATGTGCTTGAGACATAGGCCAAACAGTATGAAATTATTTTAAGAGTCTGATTCATTTGGGGTGGGGGGAAGCCAGAAGGTCCAAACCTCTGGCCCAAATGGGCCCTGGAAAACTTCTACAACACTTATATGAATCTGTTTCATGGATGGCCATTTTTTAATTGAATAACTTACTGGCATGTCTTCACATTCTGTTGGTTGTTTAGGATATCAATAGATGTCATATTGAGAAGTAAAGCATCTGTAGATTAGACTATTTAGAATTTAGTCTATTAAGTTAGTGTAGTTCATGTCTATTTCTCTATTTTATTTTACTCTTTTGTCTTCCTCTTTTGTATACATAATTTTTAATATTTATATACAATATCATTCATGATCTGATGAGTTAAATGAGGAGTTCCACAACCATTTAGAAACAATAATTTTGGCTTAGGATCTAGTTTTTGCCATATATTTTAAGATATAATGATTATAAGTGGTATGCTATTTTTTTGTTTTTGTTTTTTTCAAGAATTTATTTATTTATTTATGTATACTTTCCAACCATTAAAAATCAAAATCATACTAGGCAATTGCTATAGTATTGATCTACATGTTAAGCTCTCTATCTCTTGAATTAAGAGGAGAATTCTTAAAATATGGATTTTTCTTTTATACCTATATTTTTCATGTACTTAGCTGCAGTAGTATAATATTGGTACTATAACACAATGTGCCAAAATATGTTTGAAAATACAATGTCAACTCCATACAGAGGAATCTAGACACAGAAAAATTAAACAATAACATAGAAATCCAGCTGTAATTTTAAATTTAAACTATTTAAAACTATTTTATTGCATTTATGTCTTATGATAGCATAATATCCAATTAATTAATAATTCCTGATTATATTAGCTATATTTTCTTTTTTTATTTCTTTTTTTTAATTTTTTTCTTCTTTATTTTGTATTCTATTAAAGTTTCTTAGTATTTCTCTTAATAAGTATAAATACCTTGCAAAAATAATATTTATTTTTTGTGATATTTAATAATTTTTCATTTTAAATATTAAAATAAAGGGTACCTACTAACTCATTTATTTATTAGTTGTATGTTCACTAAAATGTGTTCATTTTCTTAGTTTAAATAATTTATAATTTGCAATATAATAATTGTGTGACATGGAAAAATGTTATATTTACTTATGTTGTTTGAAAACGATGAACATTTTATTAAAAGATGACCTATAAAAATGTGTACATTTTGTAATGTATGTAAATAAAATACAATTTTCACTTTTGAAATATCTAGAAAATCTTGGCTATTTTTTGTCATGTGTGAATCCAATTTATATTTTTTCAAATGAATGACTATTATACACAATTGTAAGTGAACTGACTTAAACACACAAATTCTGAAAATATAATCTTTAATCTATTGTGCTTTTTTTCTCAATGGCACAGCACTTTAACGGCTGTTATTGCACAGATTTTGATAGCTCCATTAAAAAATGATAAGCTCCAATCTCATGATATAAGCTGTCCTAGAGAATATATTTTCACCTGTTATTTTTGTCAAAGCCAATACCCTAAGCCACAGATAAATTGTCTTAAAGAAAAATGCCCATTTGTTTCAGAGTTTTAATATTATAGCATTGAATTTTGATGATTAGAACTTTCACTTTTGATATTAAACTCACTCTATTGTTATTGATATTAAACTCACTCTATTATTATTGATATTAAACTCACTTTATTACAGTTTGAGTTAATTACTTAGATCCAAATGATAGGGGCTTGTCATAATTCTTCAAATCATCTTGAACAAAAGTATACAATCATATTCTCATAATTACAAACTAAATTGAATGTCAATTTTCTTTTTATTGATTTTCCAGGAATGTTTTGTTGAATCAGAGTGTTTTTCAGAGTAAATGAACAATTCAACTGAGTTCCAGAGACTATATTCTTTTTCTCAATTTATTTCTATAACTGGACATATTTCTTACATATTAAAATAGAATTACTATTCATGATTTTATAGTAAAATTAAACAATGGATCATTCCAATTCTGTCTTTAGTTAAAATAAAAATGTAATGCTAGTAGTGTATGGTTATTATGTGCAAGTTAAAGAATATTTGCAAATATTTTATATACACGAACATAGGAGTTTAGATTTGTAACATTAAAAAATATATACTTTGTTTTTATTGCTTTAATTTCAGTGAAGATATTAATTGTGTTTCTGTGAGAATAACTTTTTCTTAGTTGTATCTGAAATTTTTACTATATTAGCTCAAGATGATATGTGTAATTTAATTACATTTGTTACTTGTCAATGAACAGTGCAATTGGATTTCTGCACACCAATGCATATTTGATGCTAAATATCTAATAAAAGGATCATTTAAAATTATAAAAATTTATATTGTCAAAAACAGAGCATAATAGATGAAAGTAACTGTTAATTTTAATTTATTCATACATAAACTAAGCATATAATATTCTGTATAATATATATTGCATATTCATATTATTTTCTTTACTATGCTTTGCTTGCAAAAATGATTCTAAAAAGTAAAATATTTCTGAATAATGTTTTAGAGGATGCTACTTGGATAAGCTAGACCAAAAATATTCCTTATCATAGACATATTATTATGGTAGAATTATATGTCTTCAGAAATTGCACACACAATTATAATTATCCAGTGAATTGTCCGTGTTATATTTTTCAATTGCAGATGTCCCTCATTCCCAGACTTCAAGTAGGATAAACTGGTTTCAGACATAACATTTGAGGTATTGAGTTTTAACATTGATAAATTGTTTTGACAGAAACAGCACTGACTACAAATAGTTTTCAGGAGTCCTCAAATTTCTGTGGATTTTTAACCCTTTTCCTATAAAACCAAGATATAAATCTCTATCAGTTGTTTTACAGAAACCTGTAGGTTCTTGCACAAATCCACCCATACTGCAGTATTTCTGTTCTAATAAAATGTAGCATCTGATATCCCACTGTTGCACTTATCATTTATTTAAAGTTACATACACTGATTTTTAATTAAATGCTATAGTACCTGGAAGAGTTGCTGGAAATTAGCTCACTGACAATAAAACAGATGACGATAAAGATAAAACCAAAATACGAACTGTAATTGTAAAGCAGTGCTCAGCCTTACAAAAATAATTTTAAATCTATTTTCTTTATTTGCTCTACTCTATTTTTTTCTGAGGTGGGCAATAATGTCTCAGGCTATTTCTATAGTATATAAACTGGTGAAAAATATAAAAGCCAATATTACCTAGTTTTCTAATGTATTGATGTCTGACTACTGTTTATTTTTTCTTACCTTAACCTTAATCACTATATAATATTCTTAGGGACTATATACTTTATATCTTTAAATGCTCAGCTGAATGTAAGGGGTGTGAAAGCTTACTTTCCTGGTTGCTAGATTTGACACTAATTTCATATGTTAAAAGTGAAGAAAGCCTTATTCACTTCCTGAATCCTGTAAGATAAATCTAAAACCCAGGACAATCTGAATCCTCTGAACTTTCATTTAACCCATGCAGTTGGGTTTAAAATGAAATATAGATTGAAAAAGGTAAATTTGAGGGTCATCACACAGTTAAAGGAGCTAAATGAGGCACGGAAGATGGTTCTGTTGTTAAGTGCTTGCCACTTAAACACAAAGAAGTAAGTTTTCTTTAATTACTTCTCTTTTTCGAAATTATTTCATTCTACCTTTTCCTTTCTTCCTCCCATAAACTTCAACAAGCTCTTTCACATTTATAACAAATTTTTATTAATTTTTACTGTGTATGTTTTCTTTATATTACAAAAGATAGAACCAAATACTTAAATACCACCTTTTCAATAGATATAATGCTACTTGAGGATATGAGTTAATTACCAGCAAGTACATTAAAAAGTTAGGTGACACACACCTGTAATTTTAGTGCTGGAAAAGTGGAGACAGATTGGTCCAGGAACTACGTGACCAGCCAGTCCAGTCCATGCAGTCAACAATAAATAAATAAATAAATAAATAAACAAACAAATAAATATCAATTATTAAAAATATGTTGATCACTCTCTAATTTATTCATACATTTATATTAATGTGTGTTATATATGTATGCATACATACATAAACTATATATATACATATATCTTTTACACTTTCAAAAATACATATAAAGCAATTAAATAAAAGAAAAGACATTGACAGTTTTATGTGCAGTGGAATCAAGAGAGAAGACAAGATTTGAGCACTCAAAAAAGTTCTGAATATTGAGGCTCATTGGTGACAAACTAACTTCACATTTCCTCATTTTTTCCTACCTAAAGGACCTTGTGAAGAGCACATTAGTTGGTTATTCAATACAAATAGTCATTTATGAAACCATTCATACACATGCAAGTTACATTATACAAATCTCAGAGATTATATTTAGAAATACATATGTACATACATATATTCATGTAATAGTCATTAATAAGGCTGTAAATTTGAAATAGCAGTAGTGAGTATAAGGGAAGATTTGTAGGGCAGAAAGAAAGGGAGGAAATGACATATTTTTTAAAAAAGGTTATGAGTATCCAGAACCTTATTATGTAAATCACATCTCCATTCAGAGTGGAAAGAGTAAAGACTAAGCCACTAAGAATACCCCTCAAGAAACTCCATATATGTCATCACAATGTGATGTACATGCATGTCATAGTTTATCCCTGATGGAGACTGTATCAGTTGTTGCCGCCAGAGTTACCTGTTGGATTTATTTTATATAAACATATATATATATATATATATATATATCTTTTGGTGATTTAACATCATTCACCACATCAAACTCAGTTATCAGACCTCTGATTCATGACTACTCTTATGATCTCCCTATTTACAAAAACACACATTCAAACTACTCATTTACTTACTGGAATAATCAAACTCCCTGTGGCCAGACCCTTAAAGAAAACAAGTCTTTCCTCACTCACACCCTTGCCAGAGGCCATCTAGAAGATAAAAAGAGAGATATAGTGTCTAAATCTGGTTCTTCATACATAGAGTCTTGTAAAGAACATCACTTGAATACTCTTACACATGTATTATGGAAGGAGTCCTGGGCACAGTTCCCTGCAGAGACTACAGTATACAGACACTATCCATATAAGGACTGGAAAATAAGATCTTTCCTACTTAAAAACAAACAAACAAAAAACAAAACATAGAGTAAATATTATATCACCCCATGATAAATAATACTAAATAAAATCATAAGTATAGTCTGATACTAGAAACAGCAAGACAGCTGAAAATTCTGGGTATGAGGTTAGAGTACATCAGTATGTCAGATGTCAGACAGGAAACTTTAATTGATTCCCCACAAATCAGGTGAAGTCAAAGTTAAAAAAAAAAACAACAAACAAACAAACCAAAAAACATAACTGAGACTCATTCTAGGCATATGATCTAAACTTCAGGGAAGGTCTCATTGTCAGGATTTATTGAAAAAAAAAACAAATCAAAACAGGGAAGTTATGTTCTTTTGACTCTTATTTGTATCTTTTCTCTTTTTCTCCCTTCCTCTCTTGCTTTGTTTTCTTTTCTTTCATTATTTTTACTTTCCTTCTTTCAATCCTTTATTTATTTCTTGCTTCTTTTCTTTTATTTTTTTTTTCTGAGAAAGAGAAAGAACATGAGGTGTGGTTGAGAAAGTAGTGGAGTTTGAAAGTACTTCAATAAGAAGAAAAAATATGATTAAAATATGGCAAGAAATATTTTAAAATATATAAAAATAGAAAAAAATCAGGGAATAGACATCTTCAACTACTTTGATTTTGTTTTATTTATAACTTTTCCTACCAACTCTGAATTATTTTAAAACTAGAAGAAGGAATAAGCAATTTTACCTATATTTCCAAATTCACCTATACTGCCTTGTTATGTATTGCCACTTTTTATTTATTTATTTATGAAATAAAGTCCTGAATTCCCACCCCCATTTATCCCCTTGCTCTCCCACCCTTCCCCCTCCCAATTTCTTCTGGTCAAACTTCAGCCTCCTCCCTCCAAATTTTCACATCCTCTCCCTAAAAAGGGTAATAAGTCCCAAAGTGGATCTGCTTGGCATCCATTCCAGGCATGTCCAATTTCCTAATCCTAATATTAATAATTGGTTAGGTGTTCTTCTGAAGGGTATGGGCTCCAAAGTTCCAGTCCATGCACAGAAACACAGTTTGATCTCTCCCCTCAAGGCTCCACATACTGCTCATGTCAGTGGACAGTTGCCTATCCTTGGAGGGCCTAATAACTTTTCTAGAAGTTTCTACAGTGGTCTTACTTTCTTTCTATTCAAGGCTCCTGCTCACACTATTTTCTATTCTAAAATAAGTATAAGCCATGGGCTTTTTATATATAATGTATTCACTTCTTAAAAACTTTATTGTGTTTTTTTTTCTTTCCCCAAATTTTATTTCTAATGCTTATGAATGTAAATTGTTACACCTCTTTAGGTCTCCAAATGGGATTCTTAAAGAAAATCAATGATAAACATTCATTTTAATAGTGTTTCTTGCTAGGTGTTGTTGTTTCATGCCTTTAATGTCAAAGTTCAGGAAGGCAAAGGCAGGCAGATGGCAATTTTAGGCTGGCCTGGTCTGTAACATATGTTCCAGAACAGCAAGGGTTACACAGCAAAACTTTTTCTCAAAAAACAACAACAACAAAAAAAAAAAAAAAAAAAAAAAAAAAAAAAAAAAAAAAAAAAAACCCAAAAACAAAATAGTGCTTCAAGAATACTATCATTGTGTGAATGTAAACTCCTTTACTGAAGGATGATGTGTTTAATTTTTTTGGTCCCCAGATTGTGTCACTGCATTGGGAATATTTTAGGAGGTTTTGGGACAATGAATAGGCCAATGGGGTCACTGAAGTGTCATCCCATTTCCTGTCCTCTGTCTTCTTCCTAATCCATCATAATTTGAGCCGTCTGACCTATGTCCTTGCTTTAAGAGCTGTGAAAATATTTATACTGCCACAACTTCTCTGCCATGAATAACTTACCTTTTAACTTTTAGCAAAAATTAGCCTTTCATATCTTCTCTAATTTCCATTATAAAATTATAAAAAACAATAGATTTGTGTATTTAAACACTTGTTCACTAGTTGCTGGCACTGTTTGGGGGAAATTTAGAAGGTATTGATTTAATAGATCAAAAAGGATAAAGATTGAGAGATTAAAGTTTTTCTTTATTTTCAGTTTACTTCTCCTTAGTTACTAAAGTATTTAATATGTTTTCCTGAATTCTGCCACCTGTAAGATGATGGCCTCCTGTCATACTTTCACTCCATTCTTTTGGAATACTAAGTGAGCATATAACTTTTATATCTAAGTACTCTATGGTTAGTTTTTGGGGGGTTGAATCACGATAACTAATATAAGGTCTTTATCACTTCTCAGGTATTTGATCAAGTAATATGAAAAGGAACAAATAGAGAAGCACACTATTGAACACTCAGACATAAAATAATAAAAAGTGGAAAATAATAACTCAGCATTTGGGTTTGAAGCTGCATGTAATCATTTTAAAATTGTTTCAAAAATTTATATATTAATTATTTTTTCAGTTACTTTATATTTGAGGGAACATTTTACAATCACATTTTAGATAAGGAGATGAAGGAAAAATGACACGGTCCATTTAAATCTGACATCCAAAAATGATTTGTATTTTGAAATACATAAAATTCTGTACTATGTGGAATACACCAAAAAATAAAATCAGTAGAGCAAATTATTGAATACGTGTAGACTTTTGCATAACAAGTTTCAAAACATAGTCTATGGAAACGTCTATCATAAAATAAAAAGTCTTTGCTATTGAAATTTTATCTGATATGCTTATAATACTAGAACACCATCATCTCCAAATCACTGAGGGAAGATTTAGTAGCAGTGTAGTGATAAACCACAATTTGTCACATGTAACAGTTATAAATCCACATTTTTGGTATGATCGCTGGCATAAAAATAGGCTATCATGTAGGAGCTTATCAGGGTAGATATTTGTACTGATGCTCACAAGTTCTCCTGCTTTAATTTCACATTCCCTTTGAGCACAGAAAATATAAAGCTGAAATTTGTGACTCTCTGCTCACCCGTTGCTGAAAGTTCTTAATAAACCTGAATAAGATTTTCCTTCTATTTATTGCTTTAATAAAATTTTACCAGGAATTGCCAATATGAAAAGCATTGGATGACAAAAGAATTGAATGAAATAGAATGTGTACATATAAGTTATTACTTATTGGAGAAAGAGAAAAATAAATCTAATATGATATTGAGAAATACAGCTTATGTAAGACCTAAATAGTGCCTTCCATAAAGTGCTCTTCTGTTACAGGTAGAGATATTTTTTATTATGAATAAAGCCTCATTATTTATCCATGTATCCCCTTCTTCAAACTCCCTTCCCTCTCTCACCCCTTCCAGTAGAGCTATTTATGGAGAAAGAAACATTGAAGAGATAAAAAAAAAACCCTACTTCTATTAAAATGACAATAATAACCAAAACATCATAAACATACAATAAAGAAAACAACTAATAAAACACAGTAATTAATACTGATAATATATGAAGGAAAATAGAAATATTGTTAACCAGCTGAATCAAACAATGATTGAAGTTCAAATGAGACACCACAGAAAACTCCAAATATCTAGAAAGTGGTGCAATTTATATTAGAATAAAATGCATAAGGTAGTTCTATGTATTAGCAATCCTAAAAGTTTTAGATGTTTTATGTCTTTTATTGTATATCACACACACACACACACACACACACACACACACACACACACACACGTAAGGAAATATTTTCATTTCAATGAAAAAGAAATTGAAACAGAAGAAAGTAAAATGTTTTTTTTCCATTACTACCAAGTTAAGAATTAATTCCGAAAAATAAAATGAATGTATAGTGCCAGAATGCATCTTGAATTTGCAGTTTTTGTGCTGTGTTAACAGCATTATCATGATGTGTCATAAGCACTTTCTGTATAAGAACGTCATGACAGGACTTCCTTTCATATATCCAAATATTTAGACTTTAAGGAAACTTATGAGGATAGAACACTATGGATGAAGATTACATAAAGGAGCAATAAAAGGACAAAAACAGCTTTTAGTCTCCTCAGCTTGCATACTTCAACATTTTTCATCCACTAATTTTATGTTGTCCTTTTTAAATTTACTTGTACAGGAAACACTTAAGTGCACATATGCAGTTAGAAAGGTAGAATAGAATCAGAAAAATAATTTGACCTTGAAATTAGATTGTTTTCCAATAAAACAGTTTTCAAAGAAAAATAACACAATAGCAGGGTACAATAAGAATAAGAAAACCCACTGTACAAATCAAATGAGGCTGGTGCAAAATACGAAGTAACACCATATTTGTTCCAAATGCATGATGAAAATTAGGGAAAACATTGTCCTTAGAATGTTTATCAGGGTATAAGTAAAATAAAGTGTTTAATAAGTAACAAATACTTGTACATGTGTACATACAAATACACATACAAACAAGTGTATTTACATACTTGGTTGCACTTTCATTTTTGTTTTTGTTATTACCGTTTCTTTCTCTCAGACATTACCTGATAATCATTATTGTTGTACTTATATGGATATTCGGGCTAGAATTTTCTTTTTTATTATGTATAAAGTCTTATTTTTTTATCCTTGTATCCCTGTTCAAACTCCTTTCACCCTTCGAACCCTCCCAGTCATTCTCTCTTCTCCTCATCATTTTATCTCCTCCCGAGAAAGGGCAGGAGGTACCAAGGTCCCAAGGTGGCTTATTAGCATCCACTCCAGGCATATACTTTTTCCTAACTTAGACAAAAGGGCGAAGTGTATGGTTATCTCTCCTGCTAACACTTATGGCATAGTATTCTACTGGGCATGGCTGCTTAATTGATTATGTGAATGCTTGAAACTGATGAGTTGTGCCTGTGGTCTCTCTTGTTATCAGACACCGCACCGCTGAAATTGTACTTTCCTTGCAGAACTAAGAACAACAAAGGTTATTCATTTGGTTCTGTAATGTAAATGTATTTCTCCATTTCATATCCTTGATATCCATTCCAAAAATATAAAATTACAACCTGCTGAAACCCTTTAATGTTATTCATATGCACACATATGTATAGCTTGCATTTTGTATTGGATAACTAAATGACTCGTACTTGAGAACAGCTAATTCTTCCTCTTTCAGAAATTTTATATAACCTGCACCTCCTCTCTTATTAGTGAATCGCTGTGGACTTTGCCATAAAAAATCAACAGGTCAACTCTCTCTTGAGGGAGGGGGGAGAAAACTGCATCTGCCAGGAGTGGAGACTGAAATAAGCAATATTGGGGCAGTGGGACCATGGGACTGCCTGCAGCCTGCGGGGGGGGGGGAGATGGGGAGTTGTGGAGAAGAAAGAATGACCTGATGTGGTGGGAGGGGGAAGGGACCTTGAATAAGGATGTGCAAGGTTAGAAAGTGTGACTTCTTTGTTCATAATAGTAATAATAATAAAAACCAACAGTTCATAGTATTTTTCTTGCCTTGTTTAGGCAGCCATATTTTTGACATCTCATAGGTGTTGCTGCTGTGCAACAACACAAGCTAGGAGACACAATCTTATAGCTGAATTTGCTCCTCTATCTCCAATTTTGTGATGCTCCTTTTCAGTATAGTGTTGTGTTGTAGATGCCTCAAATAAGGTTTTGCATCCCAAGGAGCGGTAGTAATTTTTTTTCATTTAGATTAACTGTGACTTTATGCAATGGTATCTCTTTGGCTCAAAAAGAAGCTTCATTGATGAGGATTAAGAGAGTCACATATTTGTTGGTATTATATTAAGTATTTAGAATACATTTAATAATTATTCTGGTTTAGTAAAGCAGAACTTAAATTTATTCTCTAAGATGGATGAGCTCAATAACTATGTAGCTTTTAAGGTTAGCATTTGCAGGCATGACCTCCCTCCTATAAAGTGGATATTACATGTAAGTAATCAGTTATTGATTATCACTAATATGTAAGTGACTCAGTTCTCAGTGAGTGGTGTTTTAGGGAAGATTTAGAAGGTGTTGCCTTATTGGAAGAATTATATTACTATAAGCATACTTTAAGATTTTAAAAATTCTTATAATTTCCAATTCCCTATATCTACTTGGTGTTTAGACTTCAAGGTGTGGGCTGTTTCCCTGTTGCTCCTACTATTATTCCTGCCTCATACTGCCATGCTGTCCCCATTGTTAATGGTGTTTATTGTGCTAGAACTGCATGTCTAAGTTAATGCCTTCACTAAGTTATCTTGGCCACTGGGTTTTATTAGAGCCATAGAAAAGTAATTAACCCAGTAACTTTTAGTGTTATGTGAGATAGTCCTTAAGAAGGTTTCATGTTTCATTCCAGGTAGATCCTTCTGACTACTGTGTTTAAATGGTATAATAACTTCAGCAACAAAGACAGTCAACTTCTAATAGGCAATCCCAGAAAACAGAGCAGCCTTTATTATTTGCAGTGTCCTTGACTCAATAATGATTACTAGAAGGGAGATTTCTCAGAATCTATGCTGGGACTTTGCTAAATATTTTCTAGCTCATTAGAAAAGAATTTAATAACCTCACATTGCATACATAAATGCATATACATATGGTGCATACAAGTAAAAAATACATTTAGGTATATTATATATACTTTACATAATAATTTAATTCCTTATAAATTTTTCAAAAAATACTTTCAGTGTTCTTTTCTACTCAATTCACTTTTATTAACAAAATATCTTATTGACAATTTCTGTCTCTTATTTCTTTTTTTTTCCTTCTTTATTTTGTATTTATCAAAAAAAAAAAAAACCACAGTAAAAAGAATTTAAAATGTGGAAGAGTTAACAATAACTATACAGAGGATAAGAATCACAAGCATGGCTTATCAAGGGTGGAAATACAAATAAGATTGCTACACATATATTTTCTTTGTGTTCATCCTTCCCTCTGAATTTTTTTTTCCATCCCTGTATATCCTTATTCAAGGTCTCTTCCCCCTCCCAACACATCTGGTCATTTTTCTTCTCTGCAACTCCCCATCCCCTCCCTGGGCAGGGAGCAGACAGAGGATGCTGAGCAAAGGGAACACTCCTCCATTGTTGGTGGGATTGTAAGCTTGTTCAGCCACTTTGGAATACAATATGGGGTTTCTCAGAAAATTGAGAATCAATCTCCCCAAGGACCCAGCAATACCACTTCTGGGTATATACCCTAAAGAGGCACATTCACACTCCAAAGGTATTAGCTCAACTATGTTCATAGCAGCATTATTTGTAATAGCAAGAACCTGGAACCAACCTAGATGTCCCTCAACTGAAGAATAGATTAACAACCTGTGGTACATCTACACAATGGAATACTACGCAGCAGTAAGAAAAAATGATATCCTAAAATTCACAGGCAAATGGAGGGATTTGGAGAATATCCTCCTGAGCGAAGTCTCACAAACTCAGAGAGATAAGCAGGGGATGTACTCAGTCACTAGTGGTCTCTAAACAAACAAACAAGAAAAAAGCCAAACATGCCCAAGCGGCAAACCACAACCACCGAAGAGCTTGGGATCAGAAACACCCTGGACTGACCCTTCAAACCCCAGTTCAACTATAGGAACACCTGACTCACTCTTGAGGGAGGGGGGACAGAACTGGATTTGGCCAGAAGTGGAGACTGATCTAAGCATGATTGGGTCAGTGGGACCATAGGACTGTCTGTCTCTTATTTCTAAGCCACCCTACTCAGGCCCCTTTCTTGCACGTATTTTTTTTTTTTTCACATGCACTTCTTCAGCTTTGGGGTTTTGATCCACAGTGTGGGATATCTTTTTGTATGCTTTGAATATGTATTAATACCACTTGTTAACAAGAAAGCTATGTTGGCCTATGGAAAGGCAAATTAAAGGCAGGTAGGAAATCCAAGCTGAGATAAAGTAGAAGGGCAGATATTCTGCAGTCTGCTTGTCCAGAAAGCAAGATGTAATGGTACACAGGTACAGCCATGGAGTCACTTGGAAATATATAGATCAATAAAATTTTGTTGAGCTAAGTTGTAAGAGTTAGTGGGTAATGAGCCTGAGTAATAGATATAAATAGTTTCTAATTAATATTAGCCTCTGAGTAATTATTTTTTAAGTAGCTATAGGATTGCAGGGGGAAAGATTCCTCAGGACTGTGGGCCTAGAAATGTCAGAAAACTTCTGGCTATATCACAGAATTTAGCTAGAACTATTTGTGTGACTCTTATTTTAGAGTTCACTTTAATTGGTGAATAAAACAAAGGCATATATAGATCTGGTATGGCATTTATTTTCATTGTGTATAAAAGCATAACCTGGTGTTATTTCTTATTAAATAAATAAATAAATTTCTTCCCAGTGTAAGTCTTAACAGGAAAGACAAATGTTATCTGGTTATGTGTTAATAGATTGTACTCTTATAATAGAAACAAATGTATATATTATTAGAATACGGGGAAACACAATGAGCCTCTGTCACTAAATTTCCTGATCTTCCAACCAAGAATATCTAGTTCAATTAAAATTTATCATCAGATTAAAGAGACTGATGTGCTTTATTCCCTATTTTGACACACTTTCATTTTTGTTTCTAAAATCTTAATAACCTTAATTTGCTTTTATCTAAATTCCTAACTCTGTTGATAAATTAAAGAATCAAATAAAATCCACAACATATTATTATAATTTCAAGATTATACTCTAAAAATGTATCGTGCTGAATTTTAAATCACACTCAATATTAAAATATACTTTTTACATTCTAATTATTGAAAAAGTAAACAAATGTGATCTTTATTCTTGATATTTTTTCTTGAAATAGTAATTTCAGTGACATAATAACCTCAAATATAAATAGAATTTCATGATGATATGTTGAAACAAATCCATTTGCAAAAATACCTACTTGAGTGGATGATTCTCTGCTTCATTTTGATTATAAATGGCACACTTTATCACAGACTAAATTTACATTTTTACACATACTATGTACTTGATTTAATATAACAATAATTAAGCAATGTTGCAAACAAATTTGTAACAATGATACCTATATCTGCTGCTAATAAAAGCATTATTAAAACTTCTATTATCTATATAGTATGCATTTAAATATATAATCTTGAGAATAAAATTTTAAACACTTTTAACTTTATCATTTTTAACTGAACTATCTTTGAATCTCCTTCTTTCAAATAAGGACACAGAGAATGGAGATCTAGTCATCAGTTTAAAAAAAAATTGGCATCCAGAACTTGTAGGCAAATGGATAGAACTAAAAATAAATAAGTAAGTAAAAATAAATTTAAAAAAATCCTGCGTGAGTTAGCACAGACTCAAAAGACAAACATGGTAAGTATTCACTCATAAGTCAAATTTAGGTGTAAAGAAAAGAATAACCTGGCTAAAATTCACAACTCCTAAGCATGTAACAAAAAGAAACCTAAACGCGACATTCATGGACATTCCTGGGAAGTTGAAGTAGAAAAGTCTCCTGAGTCAATTGAGACTGCATGAGGAATTAGTTGAGGGCAGGTGGAGGGAGAACATGAGAAAATTTGATGGTTGGTTGAGTTGAGGAAGGGACAGAGGAGATAACAACAAAATACAGACAGTGATAGAGGGAGTCATTGTGTCTTTAGAGAGAAATCTGGTACTAGAGAAATACCCAAGAACGCACAAAGATGACACTAGCTTAGACTTCAAGCAATAATGGAGAGGGTATAAACTGACCTTTCCCTATAATCAAATTGAGGGCCACTCTAATTGTCATTATAGAGCATACCTCCAGCAACTGACAGATGCAGACATTCCACAGCTAAGCATTGGGCCAAGCTACAAGAGGGAGGAAGAATTATGTAAGAAACTAGGTTAAAATCATGATGATGAAAAGGACCAGGATCATGAGGAGGAGACTTAGAGAGATGGCTGACAGAAGCTATTTCGAGCTCACTGAATCTGAAATAACCACTGAGGAACTTTCATGGAAAGGAACTAAACCCTCCTAATGACAGTCAAAAGGCATAGGCAATAATTTATCAAGCATCTTGTAGTAGGACCAGAGTTGATTCCAGGTGTATGAATTGGCTTCTTGGAGCTCATTCCCTACAGGGGAACACCTGACTCAACCTTGATACTATGAGGAGAGACTTGGGCCTAACTCAATTGGATATGCCAGCTGGAACTGACTCACCTTAGGATTCCTTGCCCTCCCTGAGGAATGGGTGAGGGGATGGAGTGGGAGGGAGACTGAGGGAAATGAGGAGGAGAGGATGGAGGGGGAGCAATAGAGGGTATGAGGAAAAAAATTAAATGATAAAGGTTATGAAAAAGAAATAAAGAAAGGAAGGAAGGAAGGAAAGAAATCCATAAAGACAGCTGTCCCGAGCTATTGGAAGTTCACTGACTCTGAACTGACAACTGGGGAACCTTCATGGGTCTGAAATAGCTTTTCTGAATGTAGAAGACAGTTAAATGGTATGGGCAATTTATGCAGCTTCTGGCAGTAGAATCAGAATTTATTCCCAGTGCATGAACTGGCTTCTTGGAGCCTGTTTCCTAAAGAGAAACACCTTGCTCAGCCTTGATACTGAGGGGACGTTCTTGCTTGATTCTATTTCACCTGGATGTAATAGACTCCATTAACTCACCCTAAGCATTCCTACTTTCTCTTAGGAATGGATGGATGATGAGGTGGGAGAATTCTGGGAGATAATGGAGAAGAGGTGAAGGAGGGGAAAGAATTGTGGGTATGTTAAAAATCAGCAGTCCCAAATAAACTTACAGAGGCTTATATTAAATAGAAACTGTTTGGCTTATGGCTTAGGCTCATTACCAACTACCTCTTACAACTTAAGTCAAACCATTTCTATTAATCTATGTCTTGCCACATGACAAATGGCCTTACCTATATTTTATTACAACTTGCTTTCTTGGACAGCAGGTCATAGCATCTCTGACTCTGTCCCCCTTCCCATTTATCTATGCTTGGATTTCCTGCCTGCCTATAAACTCCCTTGCCATAGGCCAACACACTTTCTTTATTAGATAATGGTAATTCACAGCATACAGAAAGACATTCCACATCAGGCCTTAGTTTAGGCTTATTTTCAACTAGCTCTTAAAAATTGATCTAACTGATTTACATTAATTTATGTTATTCAATATAGTTCATTACTTATCAGTTCTCTGTGTTTTTCCTGTGAATCACTTCTCTTATTTCTTCCCAGAAGAAATAAGACAAGGCCAATCTGTAGAAATACAAGGCCAATCTAAAATCTACTTGAGGGCCTAGCAACAGGTGCTATTTAGTGCTTTTTATCATGGCCAGCCAATGAGAGTTGACTACACAACATCATCTGATGAGGACTGGTACTGGAAGGATGGTATATATAACTCACCTCATTGATGAATAAAAGAGCTTGCTGTTTGATTTTTAACTGACTCCTGGCTCTGTGCTACTAACTCTGCACCTTCTCAGCCCATTCTCCATGGGAGTCTTTGGGAACCTTGACAGCAGGAACACCTATCTCTGCCTGGAAGTCTTGCCTATCCTCTCCTGCATAGCTATTGGATATTTAGCCCTTTATTTAACTAATCAGAATGAGCCTTGGTGGACACACATCCTCACAGTGTATAATTTTTTCCCACAAAAATGGTTCATTTTTATTTTATGTGTATAAGTACACACCTGGCATGCCTGTCGCTTCACCACACGCTTCAGGTACACACAGATGCCAGAAGAGAGTATCAGATAAGTAGTTATTCATGGTTGCTAACTTTCATGTGAATGCTCAGAGCATAACCTATCACGTCCAGACCAGCCATCAGGGATGTTAACCTCTCAAGTGTCTCTCCAGTATGAGAATATAAGTTTTTAAAAATATATATAGCTTCTCACGTTTTATGGAGGTAAAAAAGAAAATTGAATGAAAACAAAAAAGGAAGAGGAAATATATATATTCATTTCAAACATGTAATATCAGCTTATGTCCAAATATACTAGACATTGTAAAGTCTATAATGGAATGGAGAATGAGTAGATGTTTTAGTGGATAGATGGTCAGTGTTTAGTGGGATAGAAGTTAGAGCTGTAAATATTGTAATTCCCATTTGAAATATCACTTAGACAATAATTGAATATTTACAAATAATGTAATGGAATTTACATTATTTTAACATTAAGAAACAATGAATGTTTGAAATTATAGATATGACAATTGATCCAATGTGATAATTTTAATAAATTTTAGTATTGAAAAAGCATACCATACACATAAATTGATAAGTTCAAATAAAACATCAAATTAATTTGCTAATGAAAATCAAGCAGTGTCATAATCTATAATGTTAAAATGATACAAGAATACTTTCTAATGTAGTACTTATTTATTTTATAAACCTCTATTCTTCATTTTCCATAAGTGAACCTGAAATTTAACTACTAAAAGCAGACAGCAAAGCAAGAAGCAGCAAGCAATTCCAGAAAATAATTCTCAATTTTAAATCTTTTCATATTTTTCCAATTAAAATACACTGATCAACTGGTATATTTATTACTACTAGACAAATAAAACAAACAGTCAACTTCAACCTAAAAGGAAAATAATGGTAGAGGTGACAACATTTAATAAGAGCCCTAACTTGTTATATATATGTCTTTCAATTTGATGCTATTATTTAGGGGTAGTTGAATCTACTGTTGTATGATGTGGCCCCTAAAGGTTCTGTCTGTCCACGTATTTTTTTCTCTATTCCTCTCTGTTTCCCATATACAATGAGCTTATTCACTTTTTCCCACAGTGTGCCCCATTCAAGTACATTGTGCTCCAGACATGGTTCAGAGCCAATTATGTTAATTAGAGACTGAAGTCTCTAAGGAAGAGGTATGAATATTTGTGTAATATTTTTCCACATATATTTTGTTACACTTACACAAAAGGCCTAACATAGATTATAAATATGAAAAGATATGTTTTGAACATCCTATAAATAAGAATTTCTCAGTAAGTTTCTATTGTAATAATTCCCATAATAATCTATTTGGAAGAATGATCAATTCTACTATAAATATGTATATTTAATAATTATAAACTGTAATTGCAGGAAATTTAATGAGACTCAAAGGTCATACTATAAACTTTATAGAGTTATGCAAGAAGATGTAATTTAAATTTTATTAAAAAGGAATAGGTTGTTTTATTTCTTTTCTGTTTGGTGTGCATGTATTTATGAATGTATTCATGCATTTGTGTATGCATGTGTGTGTGTGAGACAGAGAGAAAGTCTGTATCTATGAGTGTTTGAAAATGTTTGTATGTTCAAATGCATATACATCTGAGTGTACATGCATGTGGAAATCTGTGGTTAATTTCCCAATTTATCTTCAATATATACACAACTTGGTCATTGAGGGAAAGTATTATAATCAAAAGTATCTCCAAAACCTGTGTTCTTGGAGGCAATGATATGTGCTTCAAGTCATTTCAATTTTATAATAAAATACTCTGTGCACAAAGAAATATGTTAAAAAATATTTAGGAAAGTTTTTTCTACATTATAATGGTTTAAATACACTGTCAATAACTCCTCTGGCACCAGACTTCCCCAAATCTTGATCAAGGTTAAGAAAGTAAATCTGAACTCAGTTTTCTTTCTGACCTATTCACTTTTCTACCGTCCCTGACAACCTACAAGGTCTCCTTAATTTCAGAGTCCTTAATTAATGACAGTAAACAAGACTAAATATCCTTCCCTAGATGGTTTTTGTTTTTCCTGTTAAATAAAGATATATAAATAAATACATTAATTATACGACTGGTGAAAAGTATTTATACAAAGAAATAGGAAGTATTAAAGGCCAAAGGGAGAGCCAGAATGTTATGGTACCATTTTTAAGTACATAATATAGGATTCCATAAGAAGTTTCATGTCACAATATGTGGCCTATAAGTAGTAATTATTATAGAACTGGAGAAATAAGTTTTGTGCTAACTAAGGGTTGGATTCCAGATTTATGAGGCTAGAGAATTGACTTGGTCTGTGATATCTTTTTACTTTAAAACAAAATCATCCACTCCCAGCAGATCAGCTTTCTTCACCTCAACATCAAGACTGTGTCAGGTGTTCCTCTGGAAGGAATAGGCTCCAAGGTGCCAGCCCAAGGTAATTCAGATTCCAAGCTGTTCAGAGGTTGTGGTTTGCAGCTTGGACATGCTTAGCTTTTTTTTTTTTAAAGTCCACTAATGAGTGAGTACATCCCCTGCTTAACTTACTGCGTTTGCAATACCTCGCTTAGAAGAAAGATTGACTGGGATGGGTGGGAGGGAAAAGGGAGTTTTAACAAGAGGATACATGGATAAAAAATACGATTTTATTCTTTAAAAAATGCGAAAAAAGGAAAGCATTAAATTTTAAAATTACAAAAAAACCACCAAAAAACAAAATTATCTGTAAATAGATAGTTAGGACTGTCCTAAAAAAAAATCATATTTATCATTCTTGGCTTAGATAATACAGGCAATAATGATTCAGAAGAGCTAATTAGAGCAAGGCAAGGTGTATTCTCATTACATTTTAATTGATAATTAAATCATACAAAAATGCCCTGGGATGCAATTTTAGCATTAGTTTTCTTGTTTTCTGGCATAAAATTAATTCAATTTGACAAAGAAACTAAAATGTTTATATTCATGGCTGAAGTATAAAGTGTTCAATATAAGTAACCTAACAATTGCAAAACTGAAAAATGTCATTTCATCAATTTGAATTCCTTATTCTTAGTTTTTTTAATTTTTAAAATTTATTTTATTAAGTACAAATTTCAGGACATATAATTTTTTTATGTATCTCCACATACACAATCATAAAATGACACATTTCTTTCATTTTTTAATTGATAAAACATTTTTTATTTATTTTTGAATAAAGTCTTATTTTTTATCCATGCATCCTTTTGTTCAAATTCCCTTCCCCCTCCTGACCCCTCTCAATCACTCTCTCTTCTCCCCTTTTCCTCATCTTCTACCCAGAAAGGGCAGGAGGTCCCAAGGTTGCTTAGTTCAGCATCTACTCCAGGTAAGTCAGATTTCCTCATCCCAATATGAAGACTGGGTCAGGTGTTCCTCTGCAGGGAGTGGGCTCCAAGGTGTCAGTCCAAGGTGAATTGCTTATTCTTTGTATAGAAATATGCAACTAAGTATTTTTCCTCTATTATAGAATGAATAAATGTAAAATTTGCATTATCTGATTTTTTATAGTATATGCATATAAAATTATCCCTTTTACTTGTATTTTCCAAAACTATTTTACTGACCAAAAAAAAAAAAAAAAATCAGCCTTAAAGAATAAACCATTCAAGCATGTTAAAAGCTTTAGTAATGTATTTTTTACTTATTATATAATTTAGATCTGAATATTAACTTACTTTTTTCTATTTCTACTATTGAGCTCTTTTATATTTTCCTTTTTTTGTTATTTATATAATGTCATCTTTTATTTTTCCCATTGAGGTTGTTCAGGGTTGCTTAATTAAGGAAATATTTCAATCAAATGGTAAATCTTCTTTCAAGATATAATTGTGAATGTGAATACATTGTCTTGGGTTTTTCCAGTCCTTTTAGATTCAAAGTGTCTTTGCTTAAATAGATTTCCAGGTTTTGTATTAAAATGTACTGTCTGGCTTTTATAATTCAAGAACCCCTGCTGTGCTGTGTCTATGACTAAATCCTTATTAATACTCCACTATACTTATAACCTTAAGTAAAACTCCTAAATAAAGCTTGGTTTTCGTGTCCTATTTCAATCTTTAAAGTAAGATTCAAAATAAATGAAATGAAAATTTAAGGTTTTTGAAAATTTTATTTTGCCGATGTAGGAAGCTTTGTAATAACATTTGAGAAGAGAAAGTTCCTGCTGGGACCCTTTTAAAATGGCTGCAATGTGACTTGTCCTAAATGGGCTCAAATAAGAAGATACTTATTAGGAACATTGAAAATTGGCAAAGAGTTACTGAATGGACAGAGGTGCTTTGTAGTTTCAGTTCTTTTCTTCTGTATGTCTGTTTTAAACCTTATCATCTCATCTCAGAGGAAACACATAGGTCAACGCCATTGTTTTCCAGTTACAGATTTTTTTTTTCCATCACCTCTCTTTGTGGATATAATTCAAGTTAGTTAATTGTAGGTCTTTACTTTTTAGAGAAAGAGAGATAGGTGACAAATAGGTACTTTCTTCTGTGGGTGGATGATGTAAGAAGAATTTCAATCCATTATAATTTATAGTGATAAATGCTTTGGATTCTGGCTTCCAACTGAGTGTATAATTTCTTTTCCATTGTGCTATTAAATAAGATACATGTGTGATGAATTGACACTCTGTCTTTGAGGGATTCTGTACCTAATAAAAACTTAGCTGCTATGAGAGAATTCATTAGAAACTTTTTCTATTTAAAATTTATGTTGTGCTCTTACTTCTTTTGAAATACAAATATATAAATATATGATTATTAATCTTAGAAAAATTGAATAATTTTGAAACCCTATGTAACAAAATAAAATCTGCAATAATATCTAGTTATAACATAAATCATAAAATTATTCACAAAAAATAATAATTACCTTTTTATCTCACTTGTTATAGGCAGATGCAGGACTACTACCAGGAACTTTACCAATCCCTATGACCTCAGGACTATTCCTCTTCCATGAGGTTCAATAGACCTACACCAGAATTCTATCCATCCCTCGTCCTGCCTAAGGGCCATATATCTCACTTGTGTTCCAATGTTTCCTTTCCACTCATTCTCTTCAAGTAGATAACTATGTCTGGCTGCCTGCTAAGCTCATCTCCAAATCAGAGAACCCCATGTTCCAGGACAAAAACACTGAACTCACATCAGTAATTTCGCAAATGACTTAACGGGTAACCATTGTTTGTTGCACAATCAGTTTGTTTGCTCTTCACTGAGAAAACCTTACAGTTTTTCAAATTCCTCTTGCAAATGTTCCCTTGAGCCTCATTTGCAAAAATATGTTGTAGATGTACCTATGGTACTAGGCACCACACTCTGCACGTTGACTAGTTTGATTTTCCTAATGATCTCCATCTGTTGCTAAAAGCAATTTATTTGATGCTGGGTAATGATTACACATACATCTGAATATTTGGAATCACAGTTTTTCAGATAGCCAGGATTTTATAAGGCAAAAGTGAACTTTATAAAATTGGCTTTAAGTCTGTCTATTTAGGAGGACATAACCTCACTTTCTTTGTAAAGACGATGTAATAGATTTTCTGTTTAACTAATTAACTAATACACTTTTATTGAAGATGTACTTGATAAGAATAAATAAATCTAGTAACAAATGACAAATAATGGACAGGATGCTCATCAATTACATGTTATAGCTATGTACTTGAGAACACTTTCATATATGTTACTATAAACAAATTATGAGGTCAGATGTTTAATTTTGTATTACTTGACCTTACTTTCTGTTAAAGTTAGAATGTTTAAACAAACAGGAATGGGATTGATTATCAAACAAGAAAACTTCTAGAATTAGACTAACAGAATTATAAGGTTTGCCATTTTCTTTATCAAAAAGAAATCTCATAATACATCCACATTTCTTTCATTGAAGGCATACAAGTTGACTTAATACTAATAAATTCTATAAAAACAATGTAAATCACACAAATAAATAAAACAGGTTATTGATAGACATTTAATATACCAGAACAATTTATACTTATGTTTAATAACTTGAACTACTTAAGTTATTCTACCATAGTGTAGGCTGTACAAAAATGTCTCAAATGCATTAAAAATGATCAAGCTGTACCTTTAGATTAATACATAATGTGAATATATTTATGTTTAATAAAAGTTGACACTATAGTTGGAAAGCTATTTCTCTGACAATTATTGCACTGTTTTATTTTTATTTATTCATGTCCCAGTTAACTAGATAGAACTATTGTATTCTTACCACTTCTAACACATACAACACACCATCATCATTCAGAACCACTGGGGTTTCAGACATCTTGTGTTATCTATTTAAAAAGTCTGAAGTCTGATTCTATGGACTGTCTCTTGTTATTTAATCACTTGATGTTTTAGTTAGGGTATCTATTACTGTGAAGAAACAGAATGGCCATGACAACTCTTATAAAGCAAAGCATTTAGTTGGGGCTGGCATACACTTCAGAATTTAGGACATTATCAACATTGTAAAAGCAAGACTGCCTGCAGGCAGACATGGTATTTGAAATGTAGCTGAGTGTTCTACATCTGAGTATCAGGACAAGGAGAGAGAGTGATACTGAGCCTGCCTTGAGCATTTGAAACCTCAAAGTTCACTTCCAGTGACATAGTTTCTCCAGCAAGCCTACATTACCTAATAGTACCATTGACTATGATTCAATGGAGTCATTTTAATCAAGATATCTAACTTGGCACATCTAAATGAACTATAAGAAATTTTTAGAAGACAGCACTAAAATTGTTATGATTTTATTATGTTTTTATAGTTATGTACTTTTCAGAAAGTGTTTCACTATGTAAATCATGCTGGTCTCAAACTCATGGTGATCCTCCTGTTTCTGCTTCCAGAGTTCTGAGATTTTCTGCTAGCAGTATCAATTAGATTAGATTTTGCTGTAAATAAATGTATTTAATTTTTCATTAATACTAGATTTCATATGGCATTTCTTTACCTTCTCTGCCTATGTGACTATTTTCATTAACAGTTTATAGTATAGTATGTGCCTTTCACAAGGTCAATGAACCATAACAGTACATTCACAAACTCAGTAACTGTATACCACAGTATATCTCACTATTTCAGGCCTGACTTTCTGTATAGCGCTTTGCAAAGTTGCACATGAAGTGTCAGTTGTTTTGTAATTCTCAAATGAGTCTTGACTGTAGACCCATCTCTGATTAATTTCATATGATCTTTCAGAAAATTCTGTCCTTGGAAGCCTAGATGTCTCTTGGTTCTAAATCAAATGTTTCTTTCTTTCTTTCTTTCTTTCTTTCTTTCTTTATTTATTTATTTATTTATTTTCTTCTTTCTTTTTTTCTTTCTTTTTTTAAGGACTAAACACAAATGGCAAATTCTTAACCAAAATAAATAAAAAAAGGAAGACCTACTTCAATAAAACTAAAAATTGAAACACAAACATTATAACAAATATGAATGAAATTCCTGAAAATCATAAGGACATACATTATAAATTTGTTTCTATAAATTGAAGATTCTGAAACAAAATTGATGAGATTTTAGATAGTAAAATTAAACCAAAATTCAATGAATGATTTTAACAAATGGATACTTTGTAACCTTGAAATACTTAAAATACTAATAAAATATTCCATGCTAAAAATAAAAAAACAGCAAAATCAAAAACAAACACAAGAAAATATGAACTTAATACCGAATTCTACTACAACTTGAAGAACTATGACAAATACAACTCATATTATTCTATAAAACATAAAAAAATAAACTAAGCTTCTAAAATTACAAAGCCAGTGTAACCCTGATATTAATCATAGTACTTCTTTGTTCTTTTTTAAAGATTTTTTCATATATAAATTTATTATCTGGTGTTTTCACATCATGCACCCCATCAAACTCAGATATCAGACCTCTGAGTATCACGCCCACTCTTATTATTTCCCCATTTACAAAACCACCCATTCAGGCTACTCATTTGCTTGTTGGAGCATAATTAAACTCCTGTGGCCAGACCCTTAAAGAAAACAAGTCTTTCCTTACCCACCCCTCTACCAGAAGCCATCAATGCAGAAGTGAGGCATTGTGTCATGTAGCTAGGTTCTGGTCTTGAATTCTTGTGTACAATGACATCTCTCTCTTTTTATATATATTTTTAAAGTCCACTAATGAGTGAGTACATCCCCTGATTCTCTTTCTAGGATCTTGATACCTCGCTCAAGAGGATATTCTCCATATCCATCCACTTGCCTGCAAATTCTAGAGTATCAATTTTTTCTTACTGCTGAACAGTACTCCATTGTGTAGATATACCACAGCTTGGTAATCCATTCCTCAGCTGAGGGTCATCTAGGTTGTTTCCAGGCTCTTGCTATTACAAATAATGCTGCTATGAACATAGTTGAGCTAATGCTTTTAGGGTGTGAATGTGTATTTTTATGACATATGCCAAAGAGTGGTATTGCTGGGTCCTTGGGGAGATTGATTCCCAGTTTTCTAGAAACGACCATACTGCATTCCAGAGTTGTTGAACAAGTTTACACTCCCACCATTGGAGGAGTGCTCAACCTCTCCAGCATAGGCTGTCTGTAGCGGGAAATCTGAAATTATACAAAAAAGCCGTGCCAGAGTGCTGAGCCGCGCGGAGTCGGGGAGGAAATGATGGACAAGCATCGCGCCGGAAGACAGAAGCCTTGCGTCGCTGGATGAGTGACGTGGAAGGGGACTGGCCGGCTGGAACTGCTCTCGCTCTGCTGGGCAGACGGTTCCTCGGATT
>PVIH01003514.1:54289-124388 GCA_004025045.1 Sigmodon hispidus
GCTGCTTTCTGCTGCGTGGATCTACAGACTGCTCCTGCTTTCTCCGGCGTGGATCGTTCCTGCTCTCCACTTCTCCGTCCTTCTCCTGCCTTTTCTCTTTCTCCCCTGGAACAATCCCTGTTATCCCTGTTATGTGAGTATCTTTTAATTAAAATTCTTTAGTTAACATATATTTCTTGGTGGGTTAGTACCGTGATAGCTGTCATCTGTGTTTTTAATCCTGGCCATTCTGACAGGTGTATGTAAGGTGGTATTTCAAAGTTGTTTTGATTTGCATTTCTCTGATGGCTAAAGATGTTGAGCACTTTTTCTTGTGTCTTTCAGCCATTTTTAATTATTCTGCTGAGAATTCCCTTTTCAGTTCTGAACTCCATGTTTTAATTAGGTTTTTAAGGATTTTGGGGCTCTAGTTTTTGGAGTTCCCTATATATTTTAGAGATCAAACCTCTGTCACTTGTAGGGCTGGTAAAAATCTTTTCCCATTCTATAGGCTTAGCTGGATAAATCACCTGTCTAGTAGAGCAAATATTTCTAACAACTGTTCTTTCCTAGATGATTATAATCTTGAAGATGTCTAGACAGGTTCTTGTCCCCTCCTTCATTTTAGTTGCTATGTAGAAGAGAAACTGCAAATATCTTCAATGTTATTGAAAAATAACACCCATTATTCCTTTTATTACACAGGTCTCTGTTTTCCTGAGCATTAGATTGTGTGAGTTCCTAAACACAAAGAATTGAAGATCATGGGTTCCACTGTACAGTTTGGTTAAAACTAAATGCTTGCAGATGATATTTTACCTATCTTAAAAGACACTTTTCTTCAGATATCAGCCTGCTCCCTTCTTTTGTTCTTGATAGACATCTGTATCCTAATGCAATTGTCTTTGAAGTATTTCTTGCTCTCACATATAGATGGTAGTAGTAGACATTATTTTTATTACTTTACCTTGCTTCTACAGTTTTATTAATGGGGATATCATTAGAAGGATTGGCTTGGAGTGGAAGCTGAACTAAACAACATTGGGACTTTGGGACCTCCTGCTCTTGCTGGGGAGGAGATAAAGTAATGGGAAGTATGATGAGTGACTGGGAGGGGTGGGAGAATGATGGGAGTCTGAACAAGGGGATACATGGATAAAAGATATGACTTTATTTATTATAAAAAAGAAAAAAAACTAAAACAGGCATCGAGAAAAACACGGAAACAAGTTGTGCATTAAAAATATAGTCTTTTGTTTTTTTTCTAAAAGAATTCGTGTGATGAAGTAACTCTTAAGGTTTGTAAAATGTTTTGGCACTTAATAAAATGTAATTACAACTTAATTGTAAAAAAAAAAATTCAAAAAAAACCCCATGACATCATAAGATTAGTTAAACTGCCTCCAAAAAAGAAGAAGAAATGGTACACATATTTATTTTCTATTTCAACCTTCTAGATTCAAAACTCCTGGTTTACAAAAACTCTCATCTTCCAAAAGTGTGCTGACCACAGGTAAAGTTTTTAAAAATCACTACATTGTTTTTGTCAATGTGCAAATTTATGCAGGAGCTTTACTGAAGTACTAATTTCTAGACAGTTATAAATAAATACATTTCTTTTCTTCATTACAGTAGATGCATGTCAAACAAAAGCAGCACAAGTTGAATACCCACCATAATGGACATAATCTCTGTTGATCAGCATCACTGTTAATGACAGTTCTATCAGCTAGCCCTGCTTTGTAAATTTCTCAATTTTATTTTCAAATATTTTTTTATTTTTATTTATATATTTATTATTTGGTGATTTTACATCATGTACCCCATTAAACTCAGTTATCAGATGTCTCAGATTCATACCCACTTTTATGATCTCCCCATTCCATTTCTGCAAATAATATTTTCAACATTTATGGACAAAAATAACACTTTCTTAATTATCTTATCCCCATATGTTTGGTTCGCTCTCTCTCTCTCTCTCTATATATATATATATGTGTGTGTGTGTGTGTGTGTGTGTGTATACATATATATGTGTGTATATAACATAAATATATATATATATATATATATATTTAAACAAATGAGCAAATCACACTTGTAAACCAGAAAAAAATTGACTAAACAATATAATTATTAATCAACAAATGAATTGTTTTTTGGAGTTTTTCCTTGTATAAGGTCATAAGATGCATAAAGTGATGGGGAGAAGAGTAAGTGATGAGAAGGGGCAGGAGGGGGAAGGGAGTCTGAACAAGGGGATACATGGATAAAAATATGACTTTATTGATAATAAAAAAGACACATTATATTCAAACGTCCATGCTATCTTAAATTTATTTCTAGCATGGGAAAGTCTCTTTCCTGAAAGTTTGGGGAATGAAAATGTGAGAGCATTGGTAATGAGAGATGCATGGTAGTATTTTGCTAACACAAGATTTGTTCTCTTTGAAGAGGTAATGGTGCTATACCAAATCTTGCTTGCAGACTTGTACGTGTCAGTCACGTTAGGCTTGTTTAATCTTGCTCTCTGTTCTTGCAGCTCATCATAAACCCAGCAGGATTTCTCTGATCAAAACATACATTATAATAGTAAATATCACATACTATTTGAGAAGATATTTTTGAGTTAAATAATACTTTGTCAGTTTTAAAAGGCATAACTCATTCATTGTTCTTTTGATATAGAAATAACAAATAACAGAAAACTCAGAGTAGAAATAAATTAATATATTCCACATAAGTCTAAAATTGAGTAAAATGTAACAAAGTATCTAGATATAAATGCAATTTAAATTTTTGAAATTTTATAAGAAAAATTAATACAACCATTAACATTGAATGATAAAATTAATATTGATGATTAGAATTCTTAAAATTGTAGCATTATAGACAATTGAATGACATTAATATAAAGACTTGATTTTTTAATTTGGTGCTTACTGAGGTATAATTTTTATGAAATATAACTATTCAAAACTTCATTATTGTATTCAAGAATCTTCCATTTGAAAACAAAAGCTCCCAATGTGCAGAGTATTGGTGGATACTTGTTTTTAGAGCATTGTAGGTTCTGAGATATAGAAATAACAATTTTGTGGCAAGCTCATAATACATAGTGAACCTTTAAAAAAATTCCTAAGGAACAATTACTTCACTGAAAACTAAAAAGAATAAAAATTCAACTTATTTTATTCTCTATAATTGTATTGTAGTATTTATAGTAATATGGATCTGAAGCAGGTACTACACAGTAAATACCTGTTTTCCTTGCACTCAGGAGGCAGGAAGACCAAGAGTTCAAGGTTATATTCAACTGTAGATGAATGTCAAAGTGAGGTTGGTCTACATAAGACAATGTTTCCAAACAGTGGGAGGGGATGTAAAGATGTCTCAGTAGTTAAGAACACTGACTGCTCTTCCAGAAGACTGTGATTGATTACCAGCACCTACACTGCAGCTCACAAGCATCTTTAATTTACAGTTCCAAGGAACCTGATGATTGTTTTTTGGCCTTCAGAAATATAAGGCAAGCATGCTTCATAGACATATTCATTCAGGCAAAAATACATATTTTTAATGTACAAAAAATTATAGACAAACATACACAAGTGCCTACCCTTTCAGGTGACTGACACTAGGATGTCAGTACAGCAGATGGGATGACACTGCAACTTAAGTCTATAAACAACACACCAGTAACTTACTTAGAATTGAAAGCCATTTCCTCTACATCGGTTTTCTTTTTATACAATTTTGATCTATCTTCATTAAAAAAATTGCCTCAGATTTTGCTTTCTTTCCTCATATCTTTTAGCCTTTGCCCTAATGTCTTTCTCTGTTACTTTGAATGAAAATATTCCTCATGAGCTTCAGCATTTGAATACTTGGCGACAAGTTAGTGGTGCTGTTTGGGAAGGTTTAGGTGGTGTGGCCTTGCAAGAGGATGTGAGTCACTGGGGTGAGTTTTGAGAGTTTAAAGCCTCACTGCCTAAACTTGTTCTTGGCTTCATGCTTGTTAAAGATGTGAGTTTCGTGATGCTGCTGGCATGATTGTTCCTTGTTACCATGCTAACGCTCCATGATGGAGTCTTATCCCTCTGGAAGTATAAATCCAAATAAACTCCCCCCAACCCCAAACCCCACCCCACTCACCCCCTCAAATTGTCTAGGTGTGCCATTTTATCACAACAACAGAAAAGTAACTAATATAATTTCCTTTGTCAGAACTCCTCAGCATCTTGCCATTCTTTTTAAGGTCTATTCCCTGCCCTCAGCTACTTCTGCTTGTTTTGTTTTGCATCAGACTATATATCTTTTATTTCTGTTTTCATCACACTTGCTGCATAATTTTTTTAAAAAAATCATGTTCAAATTTTAATGTATAAAATCTTAAGTAAAAATACTTTTAAAAGATTTTTAAAAATAAATAAAAATACATAAAAGCATATTATAAAGGTGTTGTAAATGCATATATATCGCGTTAATTAACCTGCCGTGAGATATATATTAAGTAATATTTATTATCTAAATATCACTTACAGAAAAGGATTTTGTTCAAAGGCAGAAAATAGAGGGGGAAGCAGCACGCTGGAGAGTTTCCCAACCGCTGGATCGGCTGCGATCCAGGAACTGCGCCAAAGCCTGGCTTCCTCTTTTGCCTCTTTCATCCTGGGGCTTTCCTTTCAAAGCTCCTTTTAGTTGACCACGCCCCGCTTGGCTCTAGCACTCTGACACAATCAGGTCACATGTGTAGCTTCTGATTTCCCGCTACATCTCCCACTTTTGTCTAAATAGGAAGGTTTTATACTAGGTATAAAACTACATATTATAGGGATCATCATAAGGCTGTGTCTGGGGAAGAGAAAGGTATTAATATAAGTGAGGTCAAAATATCACTAACAAACAACAAATATAAGGTGCAATTTAATGTCTAAAAGTTGATATGAGGAAATGTATAGGGATTGCTTTAAGGCTGTTTATCTTGAGTAATAAAGTTTTAACACTTGAGTGTCTTTGTTGGGATGTGAAGTAATAGCAACTTTAACTATTTAATCTTTAACACTGTCAAGACCTGAGAAGGAAAATATATATCTGAAGTGGGAAGCATTATGAAGTAACTTTTAAAATTTAGGAGAAGACAACGAGAGTTAACTATCTGGACAGTCATTATATGAATTTAAATGTTACTACAATTATTTTAAAAAAAAAGATTTTTAAGTGTTGCAAGAAATAGTCATAAACAGGAATTAAAATTTAATATTGTTTTAAATAAAGGACATATGCTGAAATTCTGAAATCCTTCAAACTTAAGCAAACTTCTGAATATATCAATTGCATAATTAAGTTGATAAAATTTCTTTAAGACATCTGTCAGCATGAGTACATTTACTTAAAAGCCATGTACAATTAAGAATTTTGGAACTATGTCTAATTATCATATCATATTTCTTATATTGCTATGTGATATTACATAATGATTTTATTATATACTTTACAAAGGCCAGGAAACATAGAATTTTTGTATATTATGATATTGGATTAAATATCTAGTGTTAATTTTTTATAAATTTTAGTAAAAGTTTTTAGTAATACTTTATTGAAAGATAAGAATGATTTAGTTGATTTGTGTTCAAAAGATTCTAAAATGTCCCTACATACTACTTTAGGCAAAAAGTATCTTAATAAAGAAATCATCAGCCTACTCTCTCTTATATGTTATACATACATCTGACGATTTGAGTATACAGACAATTCTTCTTCTTGAAGGCTTACCAATTTTTTCTTTTTACAAGCTCATGTTGAGTGTATGCTAATAACAACTAGAGTCAACTACCTTCATTGCCATTCATTGACATGAACGACAAAATTATTTCACATTTTCACATTTAAACTATGGCTCATGTTATCATACACAGCAAATAATAACTGAATTATGTTTTCAAACTTAGTATTGAAAATTGTAAGCAGGTTTTGTTTCACTTTCTTTCTTTTTTCTTTTTTTTTTTTCTAGATGACCATAACTTTAATTCAAATGTTACATTGAGTTCTTACAACTTTTAAATTCTAAAATATATCTTTAGTTCTTTTAAAACAAAGCAATGCTATTTATCACTGTAGTGTTTTGCTTATCTTGTGTACTTGTGGCTTATACCACCATGAGCGGAGCAACTGCCACTCCTGAAGCTCATTTCTTTTATTTTTAACTAGTTTTTAATTATGAATAAAGTCACATTTCTCTGTGTATATCCTTATTCAAGGTCCCTTCCCCCTCCCGCCCCCTCCAGTAATTACTGAAGATCTAAGACAAGTAAATATGTTCTGGAATATATGAGAAATCATCACAGAGAATAGTTTAATAAAGAGCTGAATGGTCATTAGCTAGGCAGGAAAAGATTAGATGAATCTTCTGGGAACAGAAAACTTTGGGAATAAGAAAGCAAGAGTTGCCAGCCAAATGACAGATAACCAAGATGGGCATAATGGAGATGAAGTAATGTGACCATTGAAGAACATATATTAAAATTATGGTTGAATTTAACTTATAAGAGCTAAAAACATTAGAATCAAGATGAGGCTTAAGCTGAACTTACAAAATTATTATGTCTCCATTGTCATTTTTTTTTGTGAGCTGGCAGACCAAAAAGAAAAGTCCTATTCATAAATCATAATTACTGAATTCTCTACTTTATTATATAGTACAGAATCAATTTATCATTTATTATTTGGTTTTTAATTACTGAGTTATTAATTTAATAACACTGATACTTATATGGAAATGATTATCTTATTTCAGAAGGAAGAAAATTATCTGCTGATATTGATGAATAGTTTTTCAAAATTAAGTTCTCATGGAGAATCTCTTAGAACACAAATTTCTGACACAGTCAAACTATGTGCAGTTTTAGTGAACTAAACAGAGTATTAGTATTACTTCTTCTTGAAATGTCTGGTAGAATTCTACACTGAAACCATCTGGCCCTGGGCCTTTTTTTTTTTTTTTTTAACTTGAGAGTCTTTTAACCGCTGAGCCATCTCTCCAGCCCCCTTGAGAGTCTTTTAATGACAGCTTCAATTTACTTTGGGGTTATAGGTCTGTTTAGGTATTAATCTGATTTCGATTTAGTTTTGGTAGGTGGTACCTGTCCAGAAAGCTGTCCATTTCTTTTAGATTTTCCATTTCTGTGGAGTATAGATTTTCAAAATATGACCTGATAATTCTCTTTCCTAGAGGTCTATTGCTATGTTCCCCTTTTCATTTCTGATTTTGCTAATTTGGATAATTTCTCTCTCTGCTTTCTGGTTAGTTTGGATAAGGGTTTATCTATCTTGTTGACTTTCTCAAAGAAACAACTCTTTGATTTATTGATTCTTTGTATTATTCTCTTTGTTTCAATTGTATTCATTTCAGTTTGATTACTTCCTTCCATCTACTCCTTCTAGTTTAGTTTGCTTCTAATTATGCTAGGGCTTTCAGCTGTGCTGTTAGGTTTCTTGTGTGGCATTTCTCTAGGTTCTTCATATAGGCATCTAGTGCTATGAAGCTCTCATTGAGTATGTGTGTGTGCTTGTGTGTGTGTGTGTGTGAGAGAGAGAGAGAGAGAGAGAGAGAGAGAGAGAGAGAGAGAGAGAGAGGAGAAAGAGACAAAGGAAGGAAGAAATAAAGAAAGGAAAAAAGAAAGAAGAAAATATAAATAAATCTCTATAGGTTACACACAATGACTGGCTAATCGTTTGTCTAAAAGAGTAATCTAAACAGAGTGTCATTCTCAGTCCTCTAACTAATATTATAGTTAAAATATCATAAAGTTAAAATTTGAAAAGTAGCAAACATAGAACAAGATAGAGTTACAAATACCTATAATCTCAGTATTCAGGAAGCAGAAAAAGGTGGATCTCTGTGAGTTGAATGCCAGCCTCTTTTATATAGCAAGTTCCAGAAAAGCCAGGACTATGTAACAAAAATATTGTCTCAATAATGAACTAAGAAAAGTAGCAAAATGATTTAGAACTTTGAATAATCTCTTTGTAATGACTGGCTAATTGAAAAAATAGAAGAAAAAGTGAAAGAAGGGAGAAAAATTGAATTGAATTGAAAAATTTTAGCTAGATAATAATAGTAATGGTATGATAAATACTGGCATAAAAGATTTAAATAAATAAATTTATCTCTAGATTTTCTATTTTTAACACTGAAAACATTTAGTGTGATAATTTAATGTCTCAAGAGATGCTAAAATGTTGACAGAGAAAGCTGCCAAAAATCATGTTTTATATCTATTAGTGTTTAAACAACATCAATAAAAGCACATGGTCTGATAAAACATGAAATGCAATGTATATATGAAATTGGGGAAATAATATTCAGATCCCATGTAAGAATATGAAAAAAGTCTTAGCCACTTTTATATTGCTGCGAAGAGACACAACACACAAACCAACCTGTAAAATAAAGCATTTAAAATTAGAGGCTTACTTATAATTTACGTAGGTTAGATCATTGTCATAATGACAAAAAGCATGTCTGCAGGCAGTGAGAAATGTTACTGGAGAAGTAGCTGAGAGTTTTTGTTTATTATACAAGATAGAGAAAGAGAGAAAGAGATTGGGTTTATTGCTATCTTTTGAAACATGGAAGTCCACAACCCAGTGGCATATATTTTCAAGCAAGGTCATACTTCATCCTCTCCCTTTCTCAGTTCCACTAAGCAGGAAGCAATGATATGAGCCTAAGAAAGTAATTCTATGATATGAACCTAAGTGAGCAATTATATTCAAATCTCAACAAAAATCCAAGATGCTGTTGTGACACATAAGCTCACTAATTTCCAGGTAAAGTCAAAGAAATTTTTTCCAAGTAGGAAGTTGGAATAAAAATACAACTGAAGACTTTTATTGTTTTACCAACATATGATAATGTGTTGAAAGTGATGTGTCTGTGATTTTAATTAACACAAAAAATTGTAATATCAATAATAAGTAAATTGAATAAAGGTTTGAACTTAACTTTTTAAATTTTAATTAATATTCTAATACATTTAAAAATAGTCTTGATTAATCAAATGATTGCTGGTAGAGCACAAAACATTTTTGTTGATGTTCTCAGTGAAAACAGTACACCATTTTTGTTAGTGTGTGCCTCCTGGGCACAGCTGTGAGCTGTGTTGTGGCCATGCCCCTGCCTACAGAGGTGCTGTGACAGGGCCCCTGAAGCCACTCCTGAGGCTTGTCTACATGGTCACCCTTTAAATAGCCACAACCACGTGGCAGACACCCTCCTTCTCTGCTTCCTCTCCTCTCCTCTCTCTCTCCTTCTCCCACCCATTCCTCCAATAAACACAACATGGCTCTCTGTCAGAGTGTTCCATCATTCCATGAGCAAAATACTAACAATCTTATTTAAGCTAATATGTTTCAAAGATAGATTATTCTATATTTATTGCCTAGGTGAACATACATTTGATAGAGCTTAATTCATAAATTAAAAATAACATTAGTGACACCATTTTAGCATAAATATTTACAACTCAAATAAACATTTTTAATCATTGCACTGATAAATATAACTTTTTAAATAAAGGGATACATTAGGCATTTTTTTTCTCATAATCAAATTGAGGGCCTTATTATTCTTGAACACTGAGGCCTTTTGAATGTAGATTAAGGGCTACTTACACATGAGCACTGTGATTCTGCAAGGTAGAATAACAAGAAGAAATGTAGAGTAACTAAAAGGTAGGTAGAGGATGGCATGTGAATTTTCATCTATAAGAGTTGATTGCCATTCCAAATAAAATGAAGCACAGCATAGATATATTGATAGATTTTGTGATGTTTTGGTTCAAATTGTATGACATTTACTTTCTGATATTTTAATTTAATATTTTCTGGCAACTAGTTCACTCTAGATGACTGGAAATAAAGGGGAATTAGAATCACTAACGGAGAGTAGATATTAGTGTAGAGATGGTAAAAAATCATCAACAGCATCAGTTTAGTTGTTGGATGGAAATGACCATGAGGTGATTCAATTCTTGGTTTTTTTTTTAACAAGTAGAAAATATTAAGATACAACAAAAATGATGGTAGAAAAATTTGTAGGAGAATGAGGCAATGAGCAAAGATTTAAGTTATAGGAAAGCAAGGAGAATTCTCTGAAGTGGATGGTAATAGGATATCTATAAATGCTAGAATGAAAGTCTTAAATATGCATAAGAAAAGTCATTGTAAGAGTTAAAATAGATTTTAATATAAAGAATATAATCATCAAGATGAGGCAAACTCTGAAACAGAAAATTAGGAATTAAAGAGCCTAATTCATTTTCCTGAATGGCTGAGCTTGGTATTTTGGTTCAAGAGCATGTAATCTGAGGATTATACGTACATATGTGTACAGAAATTTTCTCAATCATATCTCTAGCATCTCAGTAAACATTTTCAAGGAAAATTAATGTTACACAGCAACAAAAAGCAACTTGACATGTAGTCTTCAAAATAATGACATTTGAATTCCAACAGAATTTAGCATAGGAGAGGGTAGCAGAATCTCCGTGTTATAACTGATTTTTCCTCCACACTTTATACAAACTACTAAATGATAGTGAAAATAAGTGCTGTTTTGTTTATTATTTATATAAAAAAGTCTTTTTATCTGTGTATCCACTTGCTCCTCCTTTCCTCCTTCCAATCTCTCCCAGTCAGCCTTCAGCCTCCTCCCTCCCCATCCCCTAATCCCCTCTCCCAAAAGGGCCCAAAGTCTCAAGTGAATCAGCTCAGCATGGTGCATTCACTTCATGCAAATCCGACTTCTTCATTCCACTATCAAGACTGGTTTAGATATTCCTCCGAAGGGAATAGGCTTCAAGGTGCCAGTCCATTTACAGGAACACAGTCTGATCCCATCCCTTGAGAAAAAAAAAATAACCTGCAAAATATATTTAAACATAGTCAAAAAGGAAACCTTCAGAATTTCACAATTAAAGTTTTTCAAAAATGTTTACATTTGCCATCATATACACTTTTATAATACAAAAAAAGAAAGAAAACAGTGCATAGTAACCAGACGTTACTTTAATAAGTCTGTAAATTGTATGAGATCACATAGGAGGATTGTACTGCTGATAAACTTTCCATAGCGAAGTTGATGAGAAGAGTTTCGCGCACATCAAAAATGTTAATGCACTATTTAATAACAACCAAGATAAGAAAATATAATAATTCTTAAATTTGAAACATTGTCAGCTGATGTGGATTTCTTCTACCAGATAATGAACTGTAATTTCACAGAAATGCTCAGTCACAGCCAAAGCTTCCTTTCAAAGATATTGACCTGCTGATAACATTGTTTTAAAATGACATTAATTTCAGTTCCACCAAATGACCCATGTAGATATAAAAAAGAAATTCAAATAAATAAATGCATTCTAGGCTATAAAATTGTATATCATATGCTGGATGACAGTACTTTAATATTTAATTTCTCTTATGGACATATTTGAGAAACATTCAGAATAATAAATATGATGCAATATATTCCTCAGAAATTGGCAATAAAATTCTTCAATTATTTTTTTCTGATAACCATACGATATTAATGTCTTACTTTCACCATCAGTAAGAGCTTTTAAATAACTTTATTTTATTGTTGTTGGAAGATTATATACTTGAGATATGTAATGTTTCTATATATTTTTAATCTGTTACATTTTGTATGCCATTATCCATTGACAAAAAGAGTAGTGTAAAGCAAAACAAATCCAGCATATTAAAAGCCAGTGTTCAGGGCCTTTTATTGATTTATAAGCTTCATTCTATTTTTATTTCTATGTTCACTTTTTTTTAAATTTTGTGTCAAGATTTTTTTTTACTTTAAAAATAAATTTCAGTTAAAATTGTTTTTTACTAAATAAAATATTCTAAGATGAAGCAAAAACTGCATATCAAAGTTGGACAAGCCAAGCCAACAGGAGAATAACAGTCTAGAAGCAGACAATAGAATAGCAGAGTAACTCATTCTCATAGTCTGGAATTTGGCCAACATTTTAGCTAATAGCTGTAATACATACACAGAGGATGCATTGGTGCAGACCCATGTAGGCCCTGTCATTTCTGCTTCAGTGTCAGTGAGTTCATATGTGCTTCTATAATTTTATTCAAATGGCCCCTTTTTCTTGGTGTCTTCTATTCCCTTTGGTACTTAGAACCTTTCCACCTCCTCTTGCACAGGATTCTCTGAGCTCTGAGTGGACAGGTTTTATAAAGAACTTCATTTTAGACTTTCTCTCTCTGTATAACGGCTAGCTGTGGGTCTTTGTACCCACTTCCATCTGCTTCTGGAGGAAGCTTCTCTAATGACTACTGGACAAGTCACCCAATTGGGAGTTTAATAGAATATCTCTAAGAATGATTGCATTGATTTTCTGGGGGGCACTGCTCTTTTGTTCTACTTTTGGTCTCAGTTCATATAGTGGTTAATAGCAAACATCACCATCACCATATTTCTTAGTTTTTCTTATTTCATACCTCATTTTCTTGAATGTTAAGTATTTATCTGTTTAAATATTATTAACATGGATATAAATTATACCTAAAATTAAACAGATAAAAATAAAATATCATCAATCGTGCTAAATGTCACATGAAGTTTCTTGCCCTTCTGAGTCCTGAGGTCTTGACACACAGTCCCAAATAATTATACAAAGGTTTATATTAATTAATTATATGCTGTTTGGCCTATGGCTCAGGCTTATTACTTAGTAATCTCACTCTTAAACTAATCCATGATTCTTATTTTCTTTAGCCACATGGCTTAATAACTTTTCCCAGAGCATCTTTCATCTTTCCTTTTCCTCTGCCCAAAGTTTTTTTTTTTTTTTTTTAAACTGTAGTAGCCCTACCTATACTCCCTGTCTGCCTTCTGATGAATGTTTGACTAAACCAATAGGAATGGTCATAGGAATGGCAGAAACCAGGTAGAGTACCCACAGACCTTCTTCTGTGTCTGTATTTGTAGACCTAATTCCTTAATCTTATCTCCGATACCATGGCAGAAACAGAGCAGGGCTGCAGTTCCCTTCCTATCTGCCCACTTCTTTTATGTAATGTATTCTTAGTATACTTTTCTATCCTTGGACTCCTCCCAGATCTCATGCCACATTCCCATTCTCTCATATCTATTACCCCTCAGATTCCCTTTAGAAAAGAAAAACTGCATTTGTTTGATTTCTCTTCCAAGTGCTGGTTGAAATGATTGCCACATTAGCATAGATTGTAATAATTGTATTCTATGACAACCACATTTTACCAGATTATAAAATAAGACCTATTGCACACTGTTATTAGTACAGATAGTAGGTACAGAAAAATCTGTGTTTCCTAAGATGATCTGAAAATCTAAAACACAAGTAGAGGCTAACAGAGAAAATGTGTATGCTTTGAGCTTGATGAAGCATGTAGCCTTGTATATTAAAAATGCATTTAAAGAAAGGCAAGAGGAAATTTTAATATGAAGACAATGCACTATATACATTGTTGGCAAAACATTTTCTAATTAGATTTGTAACAGTGGATAGAAATTTCATCAAGTGCAAGCAATAGCCTTAAGAGGAAAAACAGAAAATTAGAAGTGAAGCATGGCCTCGACAGCACAGAATAAACATTGAACTAACCTTAATGTTATGAGCATCTGGTAATTTTCCAGGAACAGTCTAATCATTATAAACACAGCAAAATATCATTTAAAGGAGCACTGAAAACATTTTTTTCACTCTGTGTTTGTACCATTGTTTCTTTCACTTTCTACATAACTGCTATTCTATTTAACTTTTTAATTTGTATTACATGTCTTCAACATTTATAAAATTAAGTCAGTTACTAGAATCACATCTACTACACCAGAGTGTCTCAACATTAAAAAATAATGTAAAATATTTTGAATACTAATCAATTATGAAAAATGATAATAAGATCTGATAATAATAACTAAATTTTAAGAAAAAATAATTTTTAATTCAATTGTCTGAAAAAAACAATATAATTAAATCATATTGTTTACTGAAAGTGAAATCTGATCAAACATCAAACATGGTGAGATTTGTTTATATAAATGTGTAAAAATGTTTAAATTATATATAATAATGTCCTTATTATGGCATGCTCACTCAGTATATTTCAGATATGGCCATACTAGTTATGCTTTTATTATCCTTCCAATCACATTAGTTCCTCCTTTGTCCTAACCAATCCCTCTTGTACTTTTATGACATTTTCTTCCCCTTTTATTATCTATAGATTTCATTAGTCTTGGTTGAGGAATGAATGTGACAGGCTTTGTTTATTTGTTTGTTTTTTTGTTTTACAGAAATAAATACCTATGGTCAGTGAGAGAAATATCTCTTTTTCTCTATGAATCATTATCTAAATGTTCATCCTCTTGGGAGGTAAAACCCCGTAAGTCCCTCCTTCCATGATATGATCTTTAGCCCAAAGTTATGCAGAACTTAATGGAGGTAATTAGCGGTTTTGAGAATCAGAACTATCTGAAACAGAAATATCACATACTTGCGCGGGTAACTAGTGATTCTGTGAGCAACAGAAGTATTACATTCTTGACTCATCAGTGCATCATTCTCCCATTACTCCTACCTTCTCTTGGTGTTCTGTGTTTTCTAAAGTGACATTCCCTGTATAGTGGAAGGTATATTATGCATGTTTTACTTATGATAATGTCTTACACTTGTGATATTAAAAGGATAATTATAAACACATGTATAAAATACTAATTATTATTTAAGAAACATTTTTGTCTTCTAAACTTTCTCATCTATATCCCATCATAATTAAGTGAGATATAAATAAGCTTTTCCACAAAAAGAAGACAAATGCAAAATTGAAGGAATAAAGCTTCTATTCTAGGTTTTAAAAATAAGTTGTTAAAATTTAAAAACAATTGACTAATTTCTAAATACATTTTTTTTTTATGTTTCAATATCAACCAAAATGATATGTGGATATTACCTCTACATAAGCAAAAAAAAAAAAGTAATATTTTTTCTTTTATTTTCTCATTACTATAAGCACCTATCCTCATATTTTCCTGCTCATGGATCTAATTGGATCTAATTTATTTCTACTAATTAACACTCTTCATTCAACAGATTAGAACCATCACAGTTCAATTGATGGACAATGACCATTGAATGGCTTTGTTGGTTTTCTACTTCTGTTGAAACTCTTCTTTAAAAAATGTATTTTGATTATTTGACAAAAAAAGCTTTTATGAAATAGAGACAATATCTTCAAAGATAAAATGAAAGAAGATAATAGAATAAAAGTTCATATTGTGACTTAATATTCAAGTTTCTCCACATTGGAATAAAAATTATAAATTTCAAAATTGAATAAAAAAGAGTATAAATTATTTTTTCAAAGATTTATTATGTATACAGTATACAGAAGAGGGTACCAGATGTCACCATAGATGGTTGTGAGCCACCATGTAGTTGCTGGGAATTGAACTCAGGATGTCAGGAAGAACAGTCAGTGCTCTTCACCTCTGAACCATCTCTCCAGCCCCCAAAATATAAATTATATAAAAAATATAAATTAAAATTTTCTATCATGATAATCATTTTATTTTCTATGTCTTTGCACTTTTGAATATAAATTCTGAATGCATACATCAATATTTATTTTCTTCATTCTAATTTCATTATTTGTATACCTAGTTAATCTTTAACTTCCATAAATTACTATAGACCTCTTTCTATTTTTCTTTTTTTCAATAAGATTCATCATGATTTAGTCTTCACAGTTTGGATAGAATACAATTCATCACTAGCATAACAAAATCTCTCACAACAAAGTAAGAGAAAATAGTCTCCATTATGATGGAACAAGAGAGAGGCACATGTGCAGACAGAGGTTTCTTGGTCATGTCTAGCCCTGTGATCTAGATAAATCTCACCCACAAGTTGTCCTTCAGCCCTTTATAAAATAATTATTTATTATATAATTGTAAAAAAAAACCTCAGAGGCTTATATGAATTAAAAAGTTGTTGGTATATGGCTCAGGTTAATTTTTAACTAGCTCTTACAACTTAATCCATTACCATTAATTTATGTATTTATTGTCATTTCTTCCATGACTTCATTTATTTCTCATTATATCTTTCTTCCTGGCAGCAGCTTGAAGTGTCTGCTCTGATGCTGCCTTCATTCTCCCAGTATCTTTCTGAATTTCCCACTAGGCTAAGTCTAGTCTTGCCATAGACCATTGAAGCTTCTTTATTAATGTGAATGACACATATTGACAGCATACAAAAAGAACATTCCACAGCACACATGAAATCAATAACCCTGATTTGGAAGTGAAGGCCATTTGAAATATAGAACAATATGAAAAATAATTTAGCCAAGACTCTTTTAATTGAAAGAACCTAGTCATACTGTACTTGATAGAAAAGAAAGTGGGAAATACCCTTCAAAAAATTGGCACAGGTAACCACTTCCTAAATATAACACCAGTAGCATAGACACTAAGAAAAGCAATCAGTAAGTGGGACCTCCTGAAACTGAGAATCTTCTGTAAAGCCAAGGAAACTGTCAATAGGACAAAAGGACAGCCTCCAGAATGGGTAAAGATTTTCATGAACCCTACAAGTGATAGAGGACTGATCTCCAAAATATATAGAGAACTCAAGAAACTAGAGCCCAAAACCTTGAATAATCCAATCAAAAAAATGGGGTTCAAACTAAAAAGGGAATTCTCAGCAGAAGAATTATGAATAGCTGAAAGGCATTTGAAAAAGTGCTCAAATTCTTTAGCCATCAGAGAAATGCAAATCAAAACAACTTTGAGATACCACCTTTCACCTGTAAGATTGGCTAAGATAAAAGACACAGATGACAACCCATGCTAGAGAGGATGCAGAGCAAGGGGACCACTCCTCTACTGTTGGTGGGAGTGAAAGCTAGTTCAGCTACTATGTAATGCAGTATAATGCAGTATGACAGTTTCTCAGAAAACTGAGAATCAATCTCCCCAAACCCAGCAATACCACTACTGGTTGTATACTCTAAAGATGCACATTCGCACTCCAAAGGCATGCGCTCAACTATGTTCTTAGCAGCATTATTTGTATTAGCATGAACCTGGAAACAGCCTAGATGCCCATCAACTGAGGAATGGATTACAAGCTGTAGTACATTTACACAATGGGGTAGTACTCTGCATTAAGAAAAAAATGATATCCTAAAATTTGCAGGCAAATGGATAAATTTGGAGAATATCTTCCTGATTGAGGTATCACAAACCCAGAAAGATATGCAGGGGATGTACTCACTCATTAGTGGACTCTAAACAAAAAAGTAGAAAGCAAAGCATGTCCAAGCTGCATACCACAACCACTGAACAGCTTGGAATATGAAACACCTTGGACTGGCACCTTGGATCCCACTGCCTCCAGAAGAACATCTGACCCAGTCTTGATGCTAGGGGGTGAGAAAAGCAGTTCTGCCTAGAGTAGATACTAAACTAAGCCATATTGAGACCTTGGGACCTTCTACCCTTGGTGGGGGGAGGAGATAAAGAGATAGAGAGAAGAGAGATTGACTGGAAGGGATGGGAGGGGGAAAGGAGCTTGAACAAAGGTATACACAGATTAAAAAATATGACTCTTCTTCATAATAAAAAATAAAATTAAAACAACAAAGAATTTTTTCAAATGTTATATTATGATAAACACTGAATAATTCTCCAAGGTAGATTAAAACTACTTATTTTTCCAAATAATTTCATTTTTATTATGGAAACTTACCAACTAGGAATTTGAATAATGTATCCTAATGTAATCTAGAAAAAAGTGTAGGTGGTTGACTCAGGCAGAATGGAAAAGAATTAGCTGGAGTGAATGAGCAAGGAGAGGTGGTCATAATGAAAATGTTGTATACATTTATAAAACTGAAAAATAAGTGCCCAAGTTTATTTCCCAAATTTTTGTGCCATGCATAAAACATAATTTATTATTATTAGTATTTTATTATTGTTATTATGAACAAAGAAGTCACACTTTCTATCCTTGTATATTCTTATTCTAGGTTCCTTCTCCCTCCCAACACATCAGTTCATTCTCTCTTCTCCACAACTCCCCCATTCCCACCCTGGGCAGGTGGCAGGAAGTCCCAAGGTCCCAATATTGCTTAGTTCAGTCTCCACTCCTGGCAGATCCAGCTTTCTCCCCACAACCTCAAGAGTGAGTCAGGTGTTCCTCTAGGGGAAGTGGGATCCAAGGAGTCAGTCCAGGGTGTTTCTCATCCCGAGTTGTTCACTGATTGTGGTTTGCAGCTTGGGTAAGCTTTGATTTCTTTTTCTTTTTTTTTTCCTTTTTGTTTGTTTGTTTGTTTAGAGTCTACTAATGAGTGAGTACATCCCCTGCTTATCTTTCTGGGTTTGTGATAACTCGCACAGTAGGATATTCTCCAAATCAATCCATTTGCCTGCAATTTTAGGATATCATTTTTTATTACTGCTGAGTAGTACTCCATTGTGTAGATGTACCAAAGTTTGTTTGTCCATTGTTCAGTTGAAGGACATCTAGGTTGTTTCCAGGTTCTTGCTATTACAAATAATGCTGCTATGAACATAATTGAGCTAATGCCTTCGGAGTGTGGCTGTACATCTTTAGAGTATACACCCAGAATTGGTATTGCTGGGTCCTTGGGTAGATGGATTCTCAGTTTTCTGAGAAACCGCCATACTGCATTCCAAAGTGACTGAACAAGCTTACACTCCCACCAACAATGGAGGAGTGTTCCCCTTGCTCAGCATCCTCTCCAGCATAGGCTGTCATTTGTGCCTTTTATCTTAGCCAATCTAACAGGTGTCAGGTGGCATCTCAAAGTTGTTTTGATTTGCATTTCTCTGATGGCTAAAGATGATGGGCACTTTTTCAGTTGCCTTTCAGCCATTCATAATTCTTCTGCTGAAAATTCCCTTTTTAGATATGAACCCCATTTTTTGATTTGGTTATTCATGGTTTTGGGCTCTAGATTCTTGAGTTCTTTACGTATTTTAGAGATCAGTCCTCTATCACTTGTAGGCTTGGTGAAAACTTTTTCCCATTCTGTAGGTTGTAGTTTTGTCCTATTGACAGTGTCTTTAGCTTTAGAGAACTTTTTAGCTTATTGATGGTTGATCTTAGTATCTGTGACACTGGTGTTATATTTAGGAAGTGGTCGCCTGTGCCAATTCGTAAAAGTGTGTTTCCCACTTTATTTTCTATCACGTTTAAAGTCGATGGGTTTATGTTGACGCCTTTGATCCACTTGGATTTGAGTTTTGTCCAGGGTGACAGGCTTGGATCTATTTGCATTTTTCTACACTCTACCATCCAGCTGTGCCAACACCATTTGTTAAATATACTATATTTTTTTCCATTGAATATTTTGGATCTTTGTCAAAGGTCAGGTGTTCATAGATTTTTGGGTTAATGTCTTGATCCTAAATTCTAATCCATTGATCCAGAAGTCTGTTTTTATGCCAGTACCAGGCTGTTTTTATTACTGTAGCTCTATAATATAGCTTGAATCAGGGATGGTGATACCTCCTGAGGTTCTTTTGTTGGGTAAAATTGTTTTGGCAATCCTGGCTTTCCTGTTATTACAAATGAAATTGAGTATTGTTCTTTCAAGGTCCAAAAAATATTATGTTGGGATTTTGATGGGCAGTTCATTGAATCTGTAGATTGCCTTTGGTAGAATTGCCATTTTTACTATGTTGATACTACCTATCTGGGAACATGGGAGAGCTTTCCATTTTCTGATATCCTCTTCAATTTCTTTCTTCAGTAATTTAATATTTTTTTCAAAGAGGTCTGTTACTTCTTTGGCTATAGTTAATCCAAGGTATTTAATACAATTTGCAGCTATTATGAAGGGTAATGTTTCCCTTATTTCTTTTTCAGCTCTTCTATCATTAGTGTATAGAAGGGCTACTGATTTCTTTGAGTTTATCTTGTATCCTGCTACATTGCTGAAGGTGTTTATCAGCTGTAGCAGTTCCTTGGAAGAATTTTGTGGGTCACTTATGTATACAATCATATCATCTGCAAATAGAGATAGTTTCAATTCTTCTTTTCCAATTTGTATCCCCTTAATCTCTTTTCATTCCCTTATTGCTTTAGCTAAAACTTCTAGAACTATACTGAATAGATAAGGGGAGAGAAGACATCCTTGTCCAGTTCCTGATTTTAGTGGGATTGCTTTGAGTTTTTCTCCATTAAGTTTGATACTGGCTGTTGGCTTCTTGTAAATCACCTTTATTATATATAGATATTCTCCCTGTATTCCTGATCTCTCCAGGGTTTTAATCATAAGGAGTGTTGGATTTTGTCAAAGGCTTTTTCAGCATCTAACGATATGATCATGTGGTTTTGTTCCTTTAGTTTGTTTATATGATGGATAATGTATACAGTTTTTTGTATGTTAAACCAGCCCTGCATTTCTGGGATGAAGCCTACTTGGTCATGGTGGATGATATTTTTTATACATTGTTGTATACGGTTTGCCAAAATTTTGTTGAGAATTTTCACATCAAGATTCATGAGGGAAATTGGTCTGTAATTCTCCTTCTTTGTTGTGTCTTTGAGTGGCTTGGGTCCTATGGTAATTGTGGCCTCATAAAAGGCATTTGGCTGTCTGCTGCGTGCCCTGGCAGGGGATGGGGAGTTGTGGAGAAGAAAGAATGATCTGATGTGGCAGGAGGGAGAAGGCACCTTGAATAAGGATATACAAGGATAGAAAGTGTGACTTCTTTGTTCATAATAATAATAATAATAATAATAATAATATAAAAAAAAGAAAATGAACACATACAAATGGCACCTGTGGGACAAATAAACTACATTTGCAAAAATAATAAGGCTTTCAAAGCTTTGAAATAATATTTGGTTTTAATACTAAAATCTAAATTGTTAACCAAAAAGTCTAATAATTTTATTTTTTTTATGCATACTGAAACCCTAACCCTAACTATGCCATAGTATATGGTGTAAAGAACTATATACTAAGAAATAAGTTCTACCCTTAACAATCTTATGTGACAATGAAAGTAACAGGAAATACATAATTTAATATACACATAGAGGGGCTAGAGACATGGCTTAATGGCAAAATACTTACCTTGCAAGTGTGAGGATCCAAGTTCTGATTTCCAAAATCTAGGTTAAAAATGCTCAATGTGATAAGCTTAAAATCCCCATTCTGGAAAAGCAGAGACATCTGGATCCCAGGAGTCCAGTAGTCAGCCAGTCCAGCCTACTCATATGTCCAATAAAAAAACACTGTTTTGTTTTGTTTTTAAATGATGGCTCCTGGGGAAGGAACTTGAAGTTATTCTCTGGCAACCCTATACATTTGCATATGCACTTGTATATACAATGTCTACCCTGTATACACATGAGCACTCATGCAAGAGTGTTGTAATACATACGAAAATAAAAGAAACATAAATAATAAATAAGCTAAAATATACAAATACACACAAATAAAAAAACTATTACATAGGCAAGAAGCTATGAACAATTTAAATAAAGCCTTCTAAAGAGAGAAGGATCATGTTTTGTAAGCCACACAGCTCTAGAAACCTTGACATTATCAAATACCTTTTGTGGTTATTGCTGCAATAGTGAAAGGCTGTAGTTTTCAATATCGAGGGTCAATTTGAGGCAAAGATAAGATCACTCAGGACAGTGTAGGCATTGATTCTGAATTTTCTTATTTCATAGAAATAGAATAATCCAGTGTAATAGTTAAGGAAGAGCCTTTCAGTGTGACTTTGTCAACTGACCCTTAGAAATGGAATTCTGTGATGTCACAGGGGCAATGAATCCAAAGGGTCCAGAAGACACCATTTCACAGAAGTTCTCCCTAATGTCATGAAAATACATTGTATACATGTATGAAATTCTGAAAGATTAAAATTCTGAAGTCAAGTTAAGCTAAGGCTTTTTGTATTGGATCTGCCACCATGATGGATTTGTTCACCCTTTAATTTGTGTCTTAACTTATTAACACATTATGGTAACTAATGAAGAATTTCATAAAGTAATTTTTTTTATATCTGCATCATGCATTTTGACCATCTTCACCTCACATCTTCCCTTCTCACCCTTTCAGAGCAGCTTCCCTCCTTCTTCCAAAAAATCTTATAATTTTACTTGTACTTTCATTTTACATATACACAATCTTATATATTAGGATCCATGCAAGTAACAAGTTTTTCTTCCTGTGTCTGAGATAATTTGTTTAACACATACTTCTACAGTTGCATCTATTGGTCTGAAAATGGCATACTTGTTCTTTATGAGTGAATAAAATTTATTACACATAAACATATATAATTGTATGTATATGTCATGTATATCATGTAAGTATGCTTATATCATATATACCATACATTCTTTACCAATTGCTATGTGGGCACTGAGGCCAATTTCATAATGGCATTTGTGACAAGTTCTATAATAAACATGGATGTTTAAGAGACAAAAATAATAATAAAAAGACAAAAACATTACAAAATCTGGTAATGAACAAACTAAAAAATTAAATACTGTTGTTTCATAGCAAACACCTATGTTCATATTGCTAATCTTTTTTTCTGTCAAGAGAACTGTTAAAGATCTGTTGTAGTATGTTTTTTTTGGCCTGCTTTCGGTCCGGGAGGTTTGTGACCTGGCACTCACAGTGGTGGTTGGAACTTGGTTTGTGCCCGTGGCTTTTGTCTTTTAAAGAAATAAATTATATGTTTATATCTTTTAAACTGCTTGGCCCATTTCTTATGTCTATTATTAGCTAGCTCTTTTATTTTAATTTAACTCATTTTTATTAATCTTTTTACCACGTGGCCCACAGCCCATGGCTCACCTGGATTTCTACATGCTGTTTCTGTGGGGGATGGATGGTGACTGGCCTAACTCCACCCTTTCCCTATCTGCCTGCACTCTCATTCTCCACCCACTTCTATGGTGCTCCACATTGGCCAACAGTTCTTTATTTACAGCATACAGAACATTCCATCTGTAAGGTGCTTCTCTTATGGAACAGTTCTGTATTGTTTCCTCAATATTGGATGGAAATTTCTTTAAAAAAACAAAACAACAAAAACCACTTAGAATTGATGGAAAAGAAGATATTTTAAAGGGACGTGAAATATCCCATCCTTCAGAGAACCTTGCAAAAGCTAAACTGAGAAAGTAATCAATTTAAAAGTTTATTTTGCTGGAACTAACCAGATATTCTTAGGCTTGGCCCTCTCAAAGCATGTGTGAGCTGTAAGGGAGTCCTGTCACAGCAGCTGAACTGCTTCTAAAGGGTTCAGACCACTAAAGGGCCAGGAAATAAACAGATCTGCCAAACAGCCTTATGAAGCAGCTTACTTGTTTTTCGTTTGTTTGGATTTTGGTCTTTCTTGTAAATTTGGTTTGATTTGGGTTGAGAAGCATGTTGCAAGGGCAGAAGTTAGGTGCAAATATGAGATAAATAGGGTTGAAATGCATAATGCAAAATCAAAATCAAAACCAAAAGACTATACTATGAGAGAGAAAGAGAGAGAATGAGAGACATACACGGGAGGGGGTGAGAGAGAGAGAGAGAGAGAGAGAGAGAGAGAGAGAGAGAGAGAGAGAGATTGAGACTGAGACCATGAGACCAGTGGAATGCCCTGGAAGAAATACTAACTGGTAAAAAGATATTCAGAAAATTGATTTGAGGGAAATGACACCCTCCAAGCTGTTATGCCCCCCAAACGTTGTGTAGTTCACCTCTTTTCCTTGAAGCAGTTCTCACTGAGTACTTTCTGCTTCTGTTAGTAACCTTCATTTATATTCCTCTAAATAACTAATATAAATCACATTGCTTCTTCAAATTGGATCTGGTGATTTTTATATTTGTGGATTTCCTGACTAATAATTGTAGACAGTTTGTTCATGTCTCCCTAGAAAAAGTGTTCCACGGAAGCTTTCAAGTCTATTGACTCATTTAGAAAATTGCTTTTCTAATATATTCCTGTATTCATCAAACCAGTTCTCATATAGTCTTCAAAAGGGCATGTGTAGGTTTCAATGTGTGTGTTAGGCCAAAATAATTCTTAGATTCAGTTTCACTTTCATGAGCTTAACTTAATTAAATATAAGTATTAAATACTTGTATCTTTATTATGTAAATGAATACTCATTTCTAATGAGATTGTCTATTACATTTGTCCTGAGAACTATATTTCAGAGAAGAAAAGTTGGTCAATGTTGGATCTACTCTACATGTTCACTGAAAACATTTGTGACATCTTGTCATTCATTTCTCAATTATCTTCTGAAATATACAGAGGTAAGGGCTTAACTCTATTTTATGACTTTGGACAAAACTGCAAATAGCTACAATCATAAAATATAGCTTATAGTGCTTCAAGAGCATTATATTCTGAACACTGCTTAGTTAACTCTGATTTCTACTCACAGAAAATCCCATCATACTATTCATATTCTTGAAGGCATGAGCACAGCATTATTAATTTTGTTATTGTTACAGCATGTTCAAGCCTCCATCTAAATATGAAATGTCTCCTGTGCCCTTATTCTCTTTTATGTTCATGACTTCTATAATTGTTATTGGTACACATATGTAATCGTAATAAATTATGTATAGTTTTTTGAAACATTAATTTCTGTAATAAAAATTTATATAGGTACCTTGTCTTAGACTCTTCTCACTCATGTTTTCTCTTTTCCTTTCCTCTTGAACCATTTCATATCATCTCTGTGCTATTTTCAAATCATCCTTTAGGTTCCCCCTTTTTCCTCTATGCACACAGTTAACCACCTTTTTGGGAGATCTACCTTTCATCTTCTTATTTTTAATCTTCATTGTGATTAATAATTTTGCTATTCTAACTTAATGCATTTCAACCAGGGGTGAGTTATTTTTTCCTCCCACACAGACACTTGACAAAGTCTACAGATATTACTAATGTTAAAAATGAAAGCAGGATATCTACTGGCATCTAGTGGGAGGAAGCCAGGATTATTTTTAAACATCTTGGAAGATTTAGGCTATCTCTCTACCAGGAAGAATTACTGACCTTATATCATTTTGTTTAGTATAGGTTAAGTTATTTTAAATGTAGATTAAAATAGTAGAATTATTTGGAAAAAATCTGCTGGAAACCTCTAACATTATATGGAAATTTTACCTACTTTATACTATTTTATTGTGAAATTAAATATTAAGCCAATTGCATTGCCTTGTTTTCCCCTCTGCACATACAATCATCAAACATCCCTATGGTAAGTTTCTAAGTTGTCTCTTTCTGCTATATTCTCATGTTAACTTTTCATTACAGGAATACTGTAACTCATTATAAAATTAAAAGCTTTATTTCTACTTTCTTTCTGGTTTCATTCTCTATAACTCCTGAAAGTAAAATGATATTTTCATATGTGATATATATGTTTTATATATATATATGTGAAATATAAATTTCCTCTATATTTTTACAATTTTTTAATGATTACAGTTCTCCATTGAGAACTTTGTAGATGATATTATCATGTTGTACAAGGCATGGACAAAACTGTAGCATTCACCCTCTTCTTGAGTCTTCCATGGTCTTAATCTCAGTTTCATTTTTTCCTTCTAAAACCAATGATATTAGAGATTTCATCCTAAAGAAAGAAAACTATGGCAGAAATAAAGAAAATTTTAAACTTACTTTTATTTATGTAGAATCCAAATATAATAACTTTTTCCTATATATAATATATACTAATACATATCATTGAAAAATTATATTTCAGGAATACTATCATAATTAAAATGTATATTGTATATCATGTCTGAGTATGCACTTATAACTCATTTAATAGTTACTTTAAAATTAAGTTAGATTTAGCAAACTTTTAAATATTATAGACTTTATGGGCTTAAGAAAACATAACTTGTATGTCATAAATTTCTACAGTTTAATTAAAAGAAATTAATTTAGATTCAGTATGGTAGAAAATCTTTAAAAACTCAATTGAAGTTGGGGTGCTATGGTAATGGTATGATACAGTGGGAGCTACATGTCTGGAGAGGTTACTACCAAAATACATTTATTGTATGAAACTTTTAGAGTTAATAAAAATATTTTCAAACTCCAGTCATATAGTAATAAACTATGTAAGTAAATTCAACAATTAAAAATCCTTGTGTAAAAGTAAAATGTGAGTAGTCTTGAGCAGCTATTTACATATTAAGTATTGTTTAAATTGATTTCTAAGTGAAGCAAAATAACTCAGATATCCCATACATCACTTATGGATTTTTCATGTTTTTTTGTTTTTGAACACCAATGAAGACATGTTGCAAATATGTTGAAGAGACTGCAGCATCACTGTGAATAACCATCATGGAATGCAATTTTTCATCCTATTAGGATGTTTATCAAAAACAAGAAAGGACAGGAAAAGTAATTTTAGGCTGAAGAAAAATCTGTATAAGGTGTTAGCATCTGCTTTGAAGAGAAGTCATGGCTATATGAAAGAATATCCATTTGATGATGATGTCCTGTAAGAAACGAGAATAATGAAATTTTATTTCTTAAACACAAAACTCAAAGATGCTTAAGAAAATTGGAAATGTCATACTGGCAGCAACCAAGACAGACATATTGTCTATGTTAAAAACAGACTCTTCCAGTGATAGACAGAGTTCTTCAGCTGAATCTGCTACAATGTGATGCATGGATGCATACATTATACAGTATTACTCACTATAATGAGTACAACTGCAGACATTGAATCTAAAACAGTTCCAAAGAATACTTTTTTTGTAGTTAAATGAAATGGGGTTTTTTATTTTAACCAATGATAACTTTCTTGTCCATAGTTTATTCTCTCACATTATAATAGACTCTGACTCCAGTATGGATGTTTAACTGTGGACAGCTGGCAAGCACCTCCATCCACTCTGCCTGTGTACCCTACATGGTGACAAACTGATATGAACCCATGTGTTATTTCTCTTGGCAGAAGTAAAATGGTAAACCAAAGAAGTCTCTGCCCACTTGGGAATCCACATTTCAGCTTTGCTCTGTAACTATAAAATCCCTGAAACCAGCAATCCTTCCTCAATTCTTTTCAGTCCCTTTCAAGTCAACATAACAGAATACCACTCCTCCCTCAAAATCCAGATATGTGAATAGTGTGTCCCAGTCTGCTTGATGTCTATGTGGTATCAGTTGTTATGACATGATCACATTTACATGTCAGGGCTTGATATACGAGCAGAGTGACGATGGTACATCTCAATACATAGCTATATGTATATCATAATTGCTATAAAGTTTATGGCAGAACATGTAGGTTGCAGGGAATATCCTAATGTAGTTTATACTATACACTCGTATCTAATAAAATACTTTCCTTCAAGTTTAAAATAAAATTTTCATTTCCTTGGATACAGCATTTAAACACATTACACAAGCAGTACCATTTTATTTTCAACTTTTTTTGTAAGTACTAAAACAGAAATAAAAATTGAAAGTTCAAATGTAACAGTTAGCTAGAAATATATATAGTACAATGTTTATGGAAAATAAAATATGAATGGATTCCGAAAACACAAATCTTTATACTATATAAATGTATTATGGGAAAAGATTAGAACGAAATAACCATTTTTGTACTGAATTTTGTCATTCACTCTTGATGTTAACTTATATTTATAAGCATCACTGCCAAAAATCCATTATACAAAGCAAAAAAATTATTGTCATTTTCTTCTGATATATGTGTGCTTTTATCTGTGTATGTACAAGTAAAGAAGTAGCTGACAGGTTGGGGTCTTGATATATTGGGTTAATATTTATTCACTATGATGCTGATAGATTGCCTAACTTTATACAATGAAAATTTAAATTGTTAATAGACAGCTCCACATAAAAACAATAATGTTTGTGGATACATGTATATAAAACATAAATAATAAATAATTAAGATGCATATTAATTTATATGTGTCAGCACATATAAATTAAATAACTATATATGTGTCAGCAGATATGAATTACATAAATAATATGTAAATATAGATATACATAAGATTTTTTGTGTATATAGATATATGAAATCAAATAATATCTACAAATATATTATTCTATATATTAATATTAGAATATTTATGAAATAATGATTATTTTTATGACACTAGTATGTTATCAATTTTTCATGAAGATTATAATAAAATGATCATTTCATGAGTATGTATTACTCTTAATTTCAGACAAAGAAATTGTTAATTTAAAAAAATAAATATTGAAAATATTCAGTGATAGTGAGCATGCTTTCTTTAATCACATAAATTCCTGGTATGTTTTGTCCCACTTAGTAAATGTCTAAAAATGTGAAAACTGAGCCTCATAGCAGCAGCAATGAACCAAACTATTACTGAGACTTCAAGGCGCTCCAGCTGCATGTGAAGGAGGTGTGAAAAAATGAAAGTTCAACACTCTATAAAAAAGCAGTGTCTTCCGCACTCTGTGGGCTGCTGGTGACTGTGGGGCACACAGAGCAGGGCTCACTCAGTGGGGGATTTTTGCAATAGCAATCTGATCTCAGTCTAAATCCTAATCCAAATTTAAAACTCAAGATGTGTTTCCTTGCTTCTGAGCCAACATTTTTCCTAACAGGATTCTCTATTTGAGCTCCCTGAAGTTTCTTCCACCTAAGATTTTACCACATTTCAAATGTCAGGCTTTAGAGTATCCCTTTTCCAAACATAAAGGTAAGATTCTTAGAGGACATCTGTCTAAGTAGTGGGTTTTGATGCTAATTACTTCCCTTTGGAAAATTGGAGACATTCTGTTATGTAAAGTTAAATGATAAAGAAATTGTAAAAATATTTTGTGATTTCCTGCTTCTACATTATCCTAGAAGATGTACATGTATAGATTACAGCTATAAACATTTTCAGTGCTACATATAGCATGTGGTATAAAAAATATATTTTGTTTAAAGATAATAGCTGAGTCTTCCTTTAATTCCAATAAAATATTTTATTGTGGTAATATTTATGATCATTGTGTTAATAATGTTCACTTATACTTTGTGTGGCAAAATTTATTTTTATATACTATAAACTGTTTTTAATTGCTTAACTATTGAATGCATTATAAAATTAAGTGGAATACGTGTGCAAGACTTGTATTTTGAAAACAAACAGAACATTGTTTCTACAATACAACAAAACACCTTATAGTTTGAAAGAAGCATTATCTTTACATCATATCACTGAGCCTAAGGATGAACATATATAGCACGTGAATGGCTTGAAGTAATGTATGTAATCATGTAGTTGATAATTAGCACTTAATACAATTTGAAAAGTAAAAGATCAATATTTGTTATGTCAGTTTTTAATTCTTGAGAGAATATTCTTTCTTTTAAGTTACTTCTATTCATTTTAAGCATAAATAATATTTTATAGCAATAAAATAATTATTTCTTGATGACTCACAGTAAATTATGGAAGAGAAAAAAAACAACATGACACAGAAATAGGATCCCAATATGCAGTCAAAGCTAGCCTCATATTCATTATGTAACTAGATTGGCAGGGCCAATCAGTTTAAATCTTATCTATGCTGTAATTATTACATTTTACCATCACAGAAAGTAAGAAAGTTTTATTCATTTGTTTCTTTATTTTAATGATTTGATTTATAAAAAGAAGTCATTTTTATCCATGTATCCCCTTGCCCTCTTACTTCTTTCCTCACAATCCCTCTCAGTCAGCCTCCAGCCTTTCCCGACTCCTTTTCCCCCAGCCTCTCCCCTCAAAGGGCAGGAAGTCCCAAGGTGGGTTAGCTCAACATGGAGCATCTACTCCAGGCAAGTCTGATTTCCTCATCTTACTCATCCTATTATCAAGACTGGGTTAGGTGTTCCTCTGAAGGGAATGGGCTTCAAGGTTCCAGCCAAGCACACAAAGACAGTCTGGTCCTATTTCTCAAATGTCAGCATACTGCCCATGTCAATCAATAGTTGTCTACCCTTGGGAGGGCCTAGCTCCTTTTCCCTGATGATTCTTCAGTGACTGCTTTTAACTCAGTGAACTCCCAAAAACCCCAGTCAGCCATCACTGTCGGAATTTTCCCCATAATCCCTATCCACTTGCTCATACAGACTCTTCTCTCAGCTCTCAGCTGGATAAGGAGCTCTGCCCAGTTCTCAGCCATGGATCTTTGTCTCCATCTCTATTCATTGTTGTATGTAGATTCTGTGATGACACTCAGGGTGGTTATTCATTTAATTATAGGGGAAGTTCGGTCTAGTCACCACCTTCACTATTTGTTGGAGACCTAGCTAGGGACATTCTATGAGTTCTTGGAGTTTTCCCTAGAACCTGATCTCTTTCCAACCCCACATTGGCTACCTCTATTAAAATCTCCAGGTCTTTATTTTTCTCCCTCTTTGTTGCTCCTCTCATTCAGCCATCTCCTTCTTTCATGATTTGTTCCCACATTTTCTTGGTTGCAACCATTATGCTCCCAGTTAGCTAAGGAGATCTCTACTTTTTCTTCCTAGGGGAATCCCTGGATGACTTTCTTAAGTTTCTTCTGAACTCAAGCTGTTCAGGTTTCCGTTTGCAGCTTGGTTATGCTTTGCTTTTTGTCTAAAGTCCACTTATGAGTGAGTACATCCAGTACCTATCTTTCTGGGCTTGTGATACCTCACTCAGGAGGATATTTTCCAAATCCATTCAATTGCCTGCAAATTTTAGGATGTCAGTTTTGTTTCTGCTAAGTAATACTCCATTGTGATGAGGGGCATCTAGGTTGTTTCCAGGTTCTTGCTATTACAAATAATAATAGTTCAGCTAATGCCTTTAGGGTACAATTATCCATTTTGAGGGTATATGTTCAATAGTGGTATTGCTGGATCCTTGCGGAGATTGAAATCCAGTTTTCTTAGAAACTGCTATACTGCATTCCAGAGTAGCTGTACAAGTTTACACTCCCACCAACAATGAAGGAATGTGCCCCTTGTTCTGTATCTTCTCCAGCATAGACTGTCATTTGTGTTTTTGTTTCTTAATACTTTTAAAATTCCTTACAACTTATTTTGATTATATTCTCATTTCACCCAACTTTTACTAATTCTACCCCTTCATTTTTACCTACACCACTTCTCTCTCTCTCTCCTCTCTTTCTCATTTTCTGTTTTCTTCTCTTTCTCTCTGCCATAAAGTCTAATTCATGTTGCCCAATAACTCTTGGACGTTGAGGCTGCCTAGACACAGTTAACCGACCAATGACCATAACTCCAAAGAAATAAAATTTAAAATCTTTCAGTAATTATCAGTCAATAGCTCTTCAATTAGAAGTTTAGCTTTCATAGTTATTTCTCCTATTAGCATTCTTATATACTTGGGATTTTGCTTGACACTATACAGGTCTTTGTCAATTTGTAAAATTCATTGTGGTTTCATATATGCAATTGTCTTATAGTGGCCAGAAAACATTTCTTGAAGTCATCCACAACTTCTGGCGCTTAACAATATTTCTTCATCTCTTCAACCATGATATCTTAGCTCTGTGGTAGGATTATGAAATTGATGTCCCACTAAGGACTAAGCAATATAACTCTTATTCTGTGCATTCTTATCAGCTGCATGTCTCTCTGTTAGATGTCATGTGCTTCAAGAAGTCTTTGTGATGAGGGTTGTGAAATGTACATATTGATGGGTATATGGCTTTAGAAGTAATTTCAAAACCATGTCCTGTTTACCACTCTAGAGGAAGTGGGACCTGGGAGACTGGAGACAATAAATAAATGCATTTTTGAAAAAAATTGGATCACACAATCCTTGCTTGCTTGCAGCTTTCATAAAAGTACTCTGAATTTTCCCCATGACTCCATTTTTAGACCCTGTTCAGACTTGTTCTTCCTTTTTATATTTTAACCACTGGGCATTCACAGAGGTTTTGATTTGAAATGTTGTAGCCAAATCTAATTGTTATTTGATGCATGATTATACTATAAGGATGCAAAATATAATCATAGTGAATAATACTACTACAGCAATAAAAGTATTGTGTAAAATAATAACTTACTAATTGAGCAAGAAATTAAAATTAAGCATGTGGTATTTTGTGGCCTTTTTGGTGTAAAAGAATCCATTTTAAAGATTCATTCCCTTATTCTCTAATACCTGAAAAAAACAACTAATGGGGACAATAACTATGTTTAAAGTAAGTGAATGGTCTACACAGACTTTTACTCCAAATTCAAATAGATCTTACTCTTGAAGTACTATGGGAAGACTACCCAACACCATCAATTCTTCTAGAATAATCAAATAAATTGGTTAGTGTACTAGAAATACCAAGTGCAGCTTATGATGTCAATAGAGAAATTGTCAAACAAAATTCTTTTTCCTGCCATGTCCATAATTGCCTAGGTTTTAAATTCAGCATTTTCATAGGATCCTCTAAGACTTCTCAGGAAATGAAAAGAATAAGAGATTGTATTGGTTATCAGATTTCTCATGTTTCAGGGTCATTTTCAGGCAAAGATGAATACCTAAGTAAAGGGTACTCCAGTCAAGGGGCTGAGAGAACTGTCACTGGCATTGTCATCAGCTCTGCGAATTTACTTTTGATTTTTCCTGAACAGGTAAAAATTTCTGTTTCTGCTGTTTTCACAAATTTTACTGCTTGATCATGGAGTTTACACTCATTCATGGTATTACCTATCTTTTTCTCATGATTGATATCCTGAGTATCTTTCTTAAACATTTCTGTAAGTGTGCAAATTAGTGACCACATAACCCAAAATTGGATGAGGATCTTCCCTCCTTGTTTATACACCTTTTCAATATTCTTTCAACTTTGTTCCATACATCTTAATATAAAGTTCATTCTTTTGGGCTTAGGAATTGTAATTGTAAACAGTTTGCAAACAATCTAATAGTTAATTTTAACAAAACTGTGATCCCACTTTCTCTCAAACCAATGCTGTTCAAACTTCTTAGAAGGTTCAGCCACTCTGGAATGCAGTACTATAGTGTCTCAGAAAACTGGGAAAAAATCTCCCCAAGGATCCCGTAATACCACTCTTAGGCATATACCTTAAAGATTTGCACTCCAAAAGCATTAGCTCAACTCTGTTCATGGCAGCATTATTCGTAATAGTAAGAACCTGGAAACAACCTAGATGTCCCTCAATGAGGAATGGATTAACAAATTGTTGTAAATCTACACAACGGAGTACTACTCAGCAGCAAGAAAAAAAATGATATTCTAAAATTTACAGTCAAATGGATGAATGGAGAGAATATCTTTCTGTGTGAGGTATCACAAGCCTAGAAAGACAAGCAGGGGATGTACTCACTCATTAGTGGACTTTAAAAAAAAGTACCCAAGCTGCAAACCATAACCACTGAACAGCTTGGAATCTGAAGCACCTTGCACTGAAACCTTGGAGCCTATTTTTTTCAGAGGAGCACCTGACCCAGTCTTGATGTTGGGGAGAGGAAAGTAGATTTCCCTGGAGTGGATGATGAACTAAGCCACCTTGGAACCTCGGGACCTTGGGACCTTCTGCCCTGGCTGGGGAGGAGATAAGGAGATGAGGAGAAGAAAGAGTTACTGAGAGGAACAGGAGGTGGAATGGAGTTTGAACAAGGGGATACATGAATAAAAAATGAGACTTTACTCATAACAAATATAAAAAGGAAAATACACACACGCACACAAGAAAACAAAACTTCTGGTTTGACAGTAGAAGGGTTAATTCTCAGAAATTTGCGGTGGCCATTGTGTATCCCTGCGCATTAGCTGTGAACTACTGTGCTTTCTTTATCTGTAGCTGAGCCTAATCTGGCTTGTGAAGCTTTAGATATTATTTTTTATGTTTAATGTATTTATCTGTAGCTGAGCCTAACCTGGTTTGTGAAGCTTTAGATTTTATTTTGTATGTTTCATGTATTTTAGAGAAAAGAGAAGTTTTATTAATGTATGGGTTTTTATCTATTCTGAATGTTTTGGTTTTTTTATATAATGTTTGATATTGATTTTCAAAGCCAACAAAAAATAATATAAAAAGACGGCAAAACCTTTTTTTTATTTCTGTCCCATTATTCTCAGTGAGATCGTTGTGTAGGGTGCCTATACTCATAGCTCTAGACAACTTCAGGCCCTTGCTTGAGGAACAGTTATGTAATCTTCAAAGAGTGGAAGCCAGGGAGAATGGAAGTTATAAATGAGGTGGACTAAAGTCTCATGTGGCAGCCAACAATTATTCACATTATCAGACAGTGTATGCTCTGAGGATTAAAATGAGTCTCACGAATAAAATGTGTACTCATAAGGACAAGCACCACATATTGAGCAAGCTTCACATGACAAAAGCACGTTTTCCATAGAAGTATTCAAAGATATAACATTAGCAAGTTGCAATGACTAATCTGAAATAAACTCACTTCTATTCCCTACAAACAGGAGAGGTAAGAAAGCATATTCTAAGAATAATTGTACGCAATTTAAAAAAACTGAGGTCACAATATTCTTGGTTTCTTGGAGTCTTGTTACAAATACATGAAATTCTCCTTATGGGATACTATTACCAAACTGTGTTTTCAAAATGATCATTTATCAGAATAACAGAATTAGGGAGGTTCTCTTTTAGAGACAATTGACTGTCTTGCCACAGTTTTTAGCCTCTTTAATGGCCCCAGGCATGTGCTTCATCTTGGAAAATGGGAATGAAATCTAATTAGTAGGTGATTTTAAATATTACCCACTAATTGTGCCACTATTGTACCAGTAAATATATCTTGTCTGACCTATCATTTAACTAGACTCAACAAGAAAAGGAAATATTATGGTCAATTACCTATATTGAACATAGGTATTATTTTTCAAAAGAGTACTTAAATAATAAATTCAAAAAATTATAAACCATAATGCCTATTCTTTCTTTCTTCTTATACTTAATTCTTATCTTGATAAAACCACAAGTTTCACAGAAAACTTAATATGTAAAATGTAAGATAATTATTTAACTGTGAATTTTAGATGCACATTTTCTAAGTAAGAAGTTCTAGTTGGATAATAAATATTTATTTTTTTGGATTTTATGTATTTGCATGTTTATATATTTCAGGGAACTAATATCACATGTAGAAAATGTCTGAAGAGGCAAGAGAAAAGCTTTGTATTCCTTAAAGCTGAAGTTATTGTCTGTAATTCACTTTGTATAGGTACTATGATAAAAATCATATGTCCCCCAGAAGATTAACAGAAGTTTTCTAAATCTCAATCATCTCTGAAAACTCAAAATGTGATATTTTCTTATAAAATAATATACTTTAAAAAATAAGTTACTTGATAATTTTTTAAAATAAAAAATAATTAAATAAAACATTTTCCTATAAAATATAAAGTTATACATTTCTATGTCTACTTAATTAAACAGTTTATGAACTGTGGTTTTATATAAATGGATAAAATATTAAAAATTTTTCTAAAATATATACTTAGTAAGAATAAATTAAGTACTAGAAAAAAGGATGAATTATTATTTAAAGAAACAAATAGTTAATATTTCTTATTTGCAATATAAGATATAATTTTCAATTGTTCTAAATCATGGAATAGTAAACTTTCAGATACATATAAGGAATATTCCAGAAGATGTGTCTCATTTCTTATGGCTGTTACATTTAATTACAGCTGTTACTAATGTTATTCTGAAGGAACATTGTCTAAGTAGAAAAGTATCCACATTATTCTACAAAATATTTTACTTAAATAAAATATTTTTGCTCAATAATCAAGAATGTAAAATTGATTGAAAAGAGAATCTGTGCAGAGTTCTGGTATTTTTTATATGGTATTACAATTTAGGTGTCCATCTGAGGTTTAAAACATTGCAGTAATTTTCTTTTTTTCCAAGCTTTATTATTATTATTATTATTATTATTATTATTAACAAAGATGTCACACTTTATAACCTTGTATATCCTTGTTCAAAGTCCCTTCCCCCTCCCACCACATCAGGTCATTCTTTCATCTCCACAAATCCCCATCCCATCCCTAGGCAGGCTGCAGGCAGTCCATGGTCCCACTGCCCCAATATTGCTTATTTCAGTCTCCACTCCAGGCAGATGCAGTTTTCTCCCCCCCTCCCTCAAGAGTGAGTTGGGTGTTCCTCTAGGGACAGTGGGATCCAAGGTGTCAGTCCAGAGTGTTTCTGATCCCAAGCTGTGCAGTAATTTTCTTGATGCTCCACATATAAAATATATTTTTATTCAAAGTGTCTATAATTAAAATTTTCTTTCTTCCCTTTAAATTCATTATTTTGACCCATTTTTTATGGGTTGGATTGTAATAATACCACATTTTCTCTTCAGATTAATCCCTGTTTACTCTGCATATCCTTCCAAGCATCTGTCAAAGATAAAATAACTTTTCATCAACAAATTTATAAGCTTGCTATTTTAATCACTCATATTTTATTATTCATAAAATGATGATGTGTAAAAACTATGATCCTCTACTTGTGTGGTAGTTTGAGTGCAATTACTCCCCATAATCTCATTGAGAGAGTCACTATTAGAAGGTTAGTCTTTGTTGGAGAGGGAATAACCTTGTTGGAGAAAATGTGCCCATGAAGGAATGGATTTTGAGGGTTTTTTTATGTTTAGGATAAGGCCAAATGTCTCAGTCAACTTTCTGTTGACTTCAAGATATTGATATTTAGGTACTTCCCTAGCACCTAGTCTGTCTCTATGCTGACATTGTTCATACCATGATGATAATGGACTGAACATCTGAATTATAAGCCAGTCACGATAATTACATGTTTTCTCTATAAGATTTCTGTGACCATGGTTTGTCTTTATAGCAATTGAAAACATAACTAAACATGTTCTAGGTGCTCAGGAGAAATCTAAGTGAAAAAGTTCATTACTAACGATGGAATAAATAACTTTACATTTTTTGTTCCTATGGTTATAATCATTTAATTTTTCACAATGTCTAGAATTATGACTTTGTTTTTAGAAAAGTATTGTTTGACATTGTTTTCAGTAAGGTATGGGTAAAATCTGAACTGTGTTTTATTTTTTGTTAAAGAAAATAATGAAAGAGAATGACTTTTAGAATATATTTCTAATGATGTCCTATGACGTGCTATATATGACAATGTCTCAAATAGCTGCAACACTGTTCAAATTCACTTTCAGTTTAACTTATTCACTTAATTGTTACTGTGTACTTTCTGCATAGTCTTATAATTTGTTTTTTGTTTCATGGGACTCTATGATAAATGTCAATTAATTTATGAAATGCACAAAAATCTAGATGCAATTATCAAGTTGCTATGAAAAACATTAATTGCATTAAAATAAGTTATTATAATTGAGTTGAGTTCTTAAATTTTTAATGAACATTTATTGTACATGGTTTTCTGTCTATTCAGTCTTAAAAATTTTTAGAAAAAAAGTATAATTTATTAAGGCTGAATCTAAGGCTAATATTTAATGGATATTTTTCATGAAAGATTCCTGAGTTTGTCATCCTTTTAAAACTCTTATTATTAACATGCAAGAATTTTCTACATCATATTTTTGTACAAATTCATATCCATTCAATGTCTTTTTTTAGATCTAGCTTCTTTTCCATACTCCAAAAACTTTGTGGTTTATTTTAAATATGTCAGGTCCTATTATTATTTTAGGTGTGCACATCTACCAGAGCCTGTTAAAACCATCAGGGCCATACCATGATTGAAATCTAAATCCCTACCTTTCATTGATTATCAATCTCAAATATGTGTGGAGTTTCATGCCTTCCAAATTTTGTTTGAATTGTTATTATTTTTACTATTATAATATTGTTAAATACAGCTAAAAACCATTTTTTTTACATTTCTGTTTTTACTATAAGCATTTCACTTCAGTAGAATGCTTCAACAGTTTATTCATCTATATTTAGAGAACCACAGCTCAGGTGTCTGTTTTAGAGAATGAGATTCTGAACCCAAATGTTTTAAGCAGCTTAGAAGGATTCTACTGACCAGGTCTCTGTGTCATAACTCTTTCCTATTACTCTATCAGCCATGCTTAACGTGTAGTTGGAAATGGAATAAAAGCCCAGTCTGGAAATTCTGAAGTCAGAGTCAGAGGTACTGACACTGTGATAAATCAGATCATTGATAAATTGAAGCATGTTGTCCAGGTAAGTGTTGGCATGATTTTTATTGGTATACCCTTTTTTGATGAAAAAAGGACTTCATTTTCTTAAGAAAATAATATAAAATAGTGACAAGAAAAAATGTAACAATGCCATTGTGTAGAATGAATAATGTTGAGATCAAATGAATAGCAGAAGTCTATATTAAATATAATTTTTAGATCCCAAGCTGTTCAGTGGTTGTGGTTTACAACTTAGGTGTTTTTTACTTTATTTTAAAGTCCAGTAATGTGTAAGTATATCCCCTGCTTATCTTTCTGGGTTTGTGATACCTTGCCCAGGAGGATATTCTCCAAACCATCCATTTGCCTGCAAATGTTAGGATAACATTTTTTCTTACTGCTGATTAGTACTACATTGTGTAGATGTACTACAGTTTGGAAAAGCATTCTTCAGTGAGGGGCTTATAGATTGTTTCCAAGTTCTTGCTATTATGAATAAAGATTCTGTGAACATAGTAGAGCTAATGCTTTTGGGGTGTGAATGTGCATCTTTAGGGTATATGCTCAATAATGGTATTGCTAGATTCTTGAGGAGATTGATACCCAGTTTTCTGAGAAACCTCCATACTGAACTCCAGAGTAGCTGAACAAGCTTACACTGCCACCAACAATGGAAGAGTGTTCTCCTTGCTCTGCAACCTCTCCAGCAAAGGCTGTCATCTGTGTCTTTAATCTTAGCCATTCTGACAGGTATATGGTGGTATCTCAAAGTTGTTTTGATTTGCATTTCTCTGATAGCAAAAGATATTTGAAATATATCTATATCTATATCTCTTGTACTTTTTCAAACATTTCATAGACAAACTGATTTTATATGTAAAACTGTTTTATTGTATCTTGATGACTACATTTCCCTTGAGGTCATCCACCAACTCTGGCTTATACAATATTTTTGCCCTCGTGTGTGTGTGTGTGTGTGTGTGTGTGTGTGTGTGTGTGTGTATTATAGATATCCTGTTTAGGGATGGTTAATCCATAGGATATTATTCACAGAACCCTTATCATTTCAAGACCATTGTGTTGTCACCAAGTACAGAAAGAAGCTTCTTAGATAATGGTTGAAAGTTTAAATAAGCTATGAATATAACAATAAATAATTTTAATTCTATATCCACTTAGCAAAATAATAGTACTTTGTTCTTATTAGGGCCCATGAACTCTCTTTCAATGTTTCTTGCTTCATATAATGTTCTCTCTAGTGTGATTTGTCTTACAGAGTAGGCTTGAATTCAATCACAAAATGTTGGTTACGCCCATAACGTCTATGACAAAGAAAAATTACAAATTGTCTGATGTGGGTTTTCTTTCTATATGCTATAAATATGCTTTGTTATTGGTTAATAAAGAAATTGTTTTGGCCTATGGCGAGGCAACTTAGAGGCAGACCTGAAAGCTAAGAATAGATAAAGGAGAAGAAGAGCAGAGTAAGAGAGAAATGAGATCCAGTTGCCCAAGAAACAAAATGTAAAAATACAGGTAAGGCACAAACAACATGGCAATATAAAGATTAATAAAATTGGGTTAAGTTTTAAAAACTAGTCAGTAAGGAGCCTGAGCTGTAGAACAAATACTTTGTAATTAATATTAGGCAGTGAATCATTCTTTTAAAAGCAGCTGTGAGGCCAAAGGTGGGAAAGCTTTGTTTGAACCATAGCCTGGATGCGATAGAAACTTCTGACTACAACTGTATAATTATATTTTAAGTAAATGTAAAATGCTGTGATTGGCTGTGTTTAAAGTGATCTTTGATCTCATGGGTCTTATATGAGGTTATTCATTGTTATATCTGTAATTAAGGTGATTTGTATAGTACAATTCTATGCATCATATACTTGAATACATTTACATTTAAAGGAAAGTATAGATTATTTAAACTTTCTACTAACCAAGAAGAGTTATGAATATGATTCAGGATGTCATTTCCAAGAATCTAATGACTATAATTAGGATAACAGTCCAACAAACTAGAAGATATTTAATGATATAAAAAAGTCAATAAAGGTATACAAATAAGAAAAAATACAACCTGAAATGAAGCTAGAACTAAACAGCAAACAACCAAACAAGCAAATCACAAGTACCAATTAAGCCAATAAAATACTTTTTGTAAAATGTCTCAAAAATTATCTGCTTGTATGTATTACAGAAATGAATCAATATATAAAATAATATGATAAATTTAAAATAGCATGTCAAATAGATATGCAATATCTTTTAGATATCAATAAAAGTTCACAAATTTATGGACACTAACAAAGTGAAATAATTTTAAATAAAAATCATAGAAAATATTTTAAGTAAAATTAAGAAATAATTCAAACATAAACAAAAAGTTGCTAATACATATAAAACAGAATTACAGAACCTCAAATATACAGCATCACAAAAGAAAAAACGAAAAAATTCAAGAGCAAAGGCCCAAAGTCCTGTCACAAAACAGCTGGATAGATCAATGAAATAGAATAGAGGACTTAGATTCAAGACCACATAACTTTAGGCATCTGACACCTTTCAAATATGCAAAAAAGTGTTTTAGAGAAGATAACATTTTCAAAAAATGGTGTCAGAAAAACTGTATTACCATCTGTAGCTTAATAAAAATATTGAGTTATCTCTTTGCAAATTTTACAAAAAACAGCTCAAATTTATTATAAACCTAAACATAAAACCCAGTACTATAAAACATCTAGATAAAAAAGCATGAAATGTTCTATATGATGTGAGCTTATGCAGGGTTCTTTTGATAAGATTCTATTTGCCTCTATTTCTTCTGGAAATATGACTGAAAACTGCAAATAGAACTTTACAAAATAGAAAAAAATAAACCACTCTGGAGTACTCTGGGGTTATGTTCTGGTACACATTAAATACTTCTTCCTCTTAGAGGTTTAATAAAACACTGATTGGCCAGAAGGCAGACTGGAAGTTTGGGTGGGGCTATCAGACAATGAAAACTCTGCTATGAGTTAGAACCAAGCAGAGTTGCCATCAGATGCAGAGGAAAGAATTCCAGAATACTGCTGTGAGGGGGGAAAAAAAGAAAACAAACAAACAAACAAAAAAAAAAAACAAAAAACAACTAAGCCACTCGGCTTATCATGGGCTAGAGTTAAGAGTTAGCAGATTATATGCCTGAGCCATAAAATGAGCAGCATGAAATTAATTTGAGCTTCTGTTTGTTTCTTTGGGACTTTGGGACTGCTTGTCTGGACCTCAGGGATAGGTAGAGCTATGAATCTGTGGGTATGTTCAGACTTTGGGACTAGGCCAGACCAGAAATATATTACTACACGAGAGAGCAAAGAAAACTGTCAGTCGAGTAAAAATGCAGACCACAAAATAGAAGAAAATCTTTGCAAGATATTGATCTAACAGAAGATTAATATCTAAATTACATACAAAAAATCAAAAAGGTAAACATAAAGAAAATCAAAAACAAAAAGGGATATGCATTTGTATAGAGAATTCTCAAAGGAAATTATACAAATGATGATAAATATTTAATCAAACTATGTTTCTGTGCATGGACTAGCACCTTGGAGCTCATTCCCTCTAGAGGAACATCTATCCCAGTCTTGATATTAAGATGAGAAAATCAGACTTGCGTGGAGTGGATGTTGAGGTAATCCACCTTAGGACCTCTTGCCCTTTCTAGGGAGGGGATGGGGGATGGGGAGGAGGGAGGCTGAAAGCTGACCAGGAGGGGTCAGGAGAGGGAAAGGAGTTGGAACAAGAGGATTCATGGATAAAAAGACTTTATTATATAAAAATAATTACATAAAAAATATTTTAAGATGTTAAAAAGCACTAGCTTTCAGGGACATAAAATTAAACCTACTTTTCTCAGGAAAATAACTGAAATATGTATATATATTCATAGTAATATATATTTAAATATATTGAGAGAGATAATTTGTCCCATAAAGAAGAATTCTACATGCTATATTTCATAAGAGAATTCAATCTTTGAATCTTTACATTTTACTGATATTTTGGAATACCTGTCAAAATCAGGAAAATTTTGGGAATGTCTTAATAATTAAGAGGACAGTAGAACACATGCAGTGTTAGAATAAATAAAGGGATCATTGTAAGAAGAAAGTTTCATTGTAGATAAAGTAGGGAAAAAAGGATAAAGATGGAAAAAAGGTAAAAAGAGATAGAGGGAAATGTAAACAAAATGAAAGGTAATGAGTGGTCATGTAGAAACCTAGTACTCTGAGTTGGTTTCAAACACATGTTAATGAAACAAAACAAAAGTGAGAAAGTTTCAGGAGAGGTGTTCTATAAGGCTAGATAATGCTGCTTTTGTAAGCACTGTATTAGTAGACAAAACCTGTACTTCTAGGACTGAAGTACATTCTTAGGTTGATAAGGGAGATTTCAGAGGCCTTCCAAAAAATGCTGAATTATGCCATTTCTTTTCATTGCTTATAAGTAATAGTTGATCACTTCCAATTGCTGAAGATACCACACAGTTAATTGAAAGACACATAGAAATCAAACTGGAACTATTCTGAAATCATTCCTCCCTGCTGGTGAACATTTGTGTGGCAAAACAGGGTGTTTTGCAAAAGAATATCCACCATCTAACATAATTTTGCACTTTATGTGCTGTAATAGCAATTTGTCTGAATAACTTTCACATTGGTACAATAGCATAGCATTGATAGGATATGCAACACATCTTTTATCATGCTTGAGCTCTACCTCATGTGCCTGGTAATTACAAATCAGACAAAAGCCCATTGCTCAAGACATTTTAGGATTTATAGGAGAACTTGCTACTATTTTTAAGGCCTTTTGACATAGTTCTAACTTGTTTCTCAATGCTTTTACTTATAGACACATATTATTCTCTTCTTTTAATAAAGACCCTCCAAGTTGAGTTGAATAGTAAGAATGCAGGAATAGCATATGCTCATTGTCCTGAGAACACAGGGATACTCAATGCCAAGCATTAAGCAGGACATTTATAGCACCACACTATGTCCAGTCTCAGATATCATTGTGGACAAGTAGAAAAAAAAGAAAAATTTAGGCTAAAGATAGAAATTTAAAAGAAAGTCTGTATAATGCTATCTTCTGAAGAACACAGCTTTGGCAATCATGTTCTTGTAGAAGCTGAAGGGAGAATAGAAAAGACCGGCCAGTCAAAATTCAATCATGTATCTTGGAAGGGCTCACAGAGCACTAAAATTTTTTGTAGAGCTATTAACTACTGATGAGTTCTGTGGGAAAGATGGCAATCAGCTTCAGATTTGTGCCCACTTCAATACAATTCTCCACACTCATAGTCCCAAGAAGGATCCAGCCAAACTGAAGATATTTCAAAATCAAGCAAAGGTACAAAAGTAGAAAATAACTATTATGGCAGAGGGAACAATAATAAGGGTGGATTATAAAGTACCTGTTGTGGTTGGCAACAAAGACCATAATTGACTAAATATTGAAATTTTACATATGTGAAATTATCAAAAATTAATAAAATACATTAAAATCTATGGAATACATATTATTCTACTATGTTATAAGATTGAAACGAAAAGTTTGATAAACTAACCAACATCTTTTTCATTATCTATTATTCTAATTTTAACATCTTATTTAATTAGAAAATATTTACTTCTCAGAAAATATAAATATTTCTTAAACATTTCTAGTTTTTAGATGAACTGAGAGATAAGTATCGTTTGTATGCTAAGACAGTATTTCTTTAAAAGTATTGTAACTTTTAAAAAGAACATTTTAAATATATTTTTGTTTTTTTATTATTTTTATTTAATATTTTTCTATAGCCACCACTGCTACTCTCCTTTCTCTTCTCTTAGTCCTCTCCCACTCTACTTCACCCATTCTCCCCATCCATTCCCCAGACAGGGCAAGGGCTCTCAAGGTGAGTCAATTTGGTCTGGAATATTCTGTTGAGGTAGGACCAAGTCCCTCTCCCCAGATGAAGGTGGAGAAAAGCATCCCTTTGCAGGGAATGGTCTTCAGGAAGCCAGATTATTCAGTAGAAATATACTCTGGTCCAACTCCAGAAGGTTGCACAAACCCTTGCTGTTTTGCCATTAAACTGTCATCTAGATTTGGAGTGATTAGTATATACAATGTACACATATCATATCTACCTCAAACTTCTCTCACTATCCCTCTCCCACTCCTATCCCCTTTTTTTACATCCTCTTCCTATTTTATATTCCTAAAGTTAACACTGCTTTCATTTTCCTGCATGTGGAGCTACCAAAAAAAAAAAAAAAAAAAAAAAAAAAAAAAAAAAAAAAAAAAAAAAAAAAAAAAAAAAAAAAAAAAAAAAAAAAAAAAAAAAAAAAAAAAAAAAAAAAAAAAAAAAAAAAAAAAAAAAAAAAAAAAAAAAAAAAAAAAAAAAAAAAAAAAAAAAAGCCCTACCAGGATCCATATGATGAAAGAAAATTTCATCGGCTTCTCCAAAAGTAATCACTTACCAAAAACTCTTCTGTTAGGAACCTCAAGCTTCCCCTACTCAGGTTGTATTAAAGGGATGGGTATGAATGCCTCCTGTAAAATTGTGGACCCATTAGTCACTTTTTCTCAGCTTTTTCTATACTTATATGTCCCTGTAGTAACTTTTACCCCTGCAAAAAGAAGCTTTTCTCATAAAGATTAAAACTGTTACATTGATATAAAATAATATTTAGGTGACTGTCAACATGTCAGGTAAGACATATTTTGCATGTTAAAACTGATAAATTTGCATTACATAATTTGTTTCAAATTAGGAAGTGCTTTTACCAAGTTGGTGAATATGGTATGTTTTCAAGTTCTCTTCCATGTCCCCTTTCTCTACAGGGTGTTGTAAGAGAAGGCAATAGTACAGAATTAGTTTCCATGTAGTGACTGCCTCTAGCCACATTAAGACAGTTATACCTATGGATGCAATACAATAGTGGTATCATGTAAAACAACCAGTGAAAAATAAAACAGACAAAATTCTACAATGGAAGTGGGAGGTAATCACAAATTTCCATACTTAGTGAAGAGCTATTGACAACTGAAGGATGCTGTAAGCATGAGTTAATTTTCCTTAAGGTTAAGACAACAGGACACTATCTACTTTCCAGTAGAAACACAATGTAATACCATAAACTGAATTCAGATGATCAAAGGTTGGGTGATAATATATATTTGGGAGTGAAGAGGTGAACAGTAATTATTGATATTTTCATAACAGAATTACTAAATATAAAATTTTATTGAATTTTAATTTTAAATGAACTTTTTTATCAACTACAAGCATAACTCATATAATCCATGATATTTGCTTATTTTAGAATTTTAACCTCTCATTTATGTCATCTATACAAATATTAACCTAGTTTCTCCATCCTTGTGGATATATAAAAACAATTAAAAACTCCAAATGATAGATTCTTCTTAACTACACTTGGAAATAAAATTCTTAATGTTTGATAAATATCTGATTCTTTTTTATTTTTATAAAAATTGCACCACAAACTATACTAAAAATAAATTTCTGTATCTATTAAACTTCTATATACATCTTGTCAGCATATGATTCATATAATTAAAAAAATTATATTAATAAGTTTCTTCAACAAACATATCTTTGATAATTAATTAATTAGCACACAACAGTACTTGTAATTAAAATATATATCAAAAGATTAATTATTTAAATGACAACAAAGAAAGTGGAAAATATAGTCCAATGCATTGGCACAGATGACCACTTCCTAAATATAACACCAATAGCACAAACACTAAGAACAACAATCAATAAGTTGGACCTTCTGAAACTTAGAATCTTCTGTAAAGCCAAAGACACAGTCAATAGGAAACAACAGCCTATAGAATGGGAAAAGATTTTCATGGACATTACAAGTGACAGAGGACTTATCTCTAAAATATATAGAGAACTCAAGAAACTAGAGCACAAAACCTTGAATAACCCAATCAAAAATGGGGTTCAGAACTAAAAACGGAATTCTCAGCAGAATTACAAATGGCAGAAAGGCACCTTAAAAAGCCCTTGACATCTTTAGCCATCAGAGAAATGCACATCAAAACAACTTTGAGATACTACCTGATACTTGTCAGACTGGCTAAGATAAAAGGCACAGATGAAAGCCTATGCTGTAGAGGATTCAGAACAAGGGGAACACTGTGGGGAGCTGCGTGTAGCCACGCCCTAAAGATGGCACTGGCTTCCGCCCTCCACCATCCACATGGTGAGTGCTCTTAGTGACAAACAGTTCCTTATATGGCTAGGCTGAGGATCTGACTTGCTTCTGCATACCTGGACCTATGGGCAGTGTCCACATGGCATACTGGGGTTGGCTGCCCAGAGGCTGTTTAGGCTGCAGGCAGGTTTCCTTGGGGTGAGAGTAAGTCAAAATCAGCCAACATCAAAAGTCAAAAATCAAAGTTCCTAAATAAAACTACAAGAAAAAAAGCTGGTGTCGTGTCTTCCTTGCTGACAAAGTGGACATGTGACAGAACACTCCTCCATAGCTGTGAGTGAAAGTTTGTTTAGCCACTCTGGAATGCAGTATGGTGGTTTCTTAGAAAACTGGGATTCATTATCCCCAAAGATCCAGTAATACCACTACTGGACATATACCCAAAGATGCACATTCATACTCCAAAACATTAGCACAACTATTTTCATAGCAGCATTGTTTGTAATAGCAAGAAACGGAAACAACCTAGATGCCCCTCAAGTAAAGAAAGGATTAACAAACTGTGGTCCATCTACACAATGGAGTATTACTCAGCAGTAAGAAAAAAATGGTATCCTAAAATTTGCAGCCAAATAGATAGATTTGGAAAATATCCTCCTGATCGAGGTATCACAAACCCAGAAATATAAGCAGGAGATGTACTCACTCCTTAGTAGACTTTAAACAAAAAGCTAAGCATGTCCAAGCTGCAAACCACAGCCTCTGAACAGCTTGGGGTCTGAAACACTTTGGACATCACCTTGGAGCCCACTTCCTCCAGAGGAACACCTGACCCAGTCTTGATGTTGGGATGAGGAAAGTGGATCTGCCATGAGTGGATGCTGAACTAAGCCATATAGGGACCTTGGAACCTCCTGCCCTCAAAGTGATGGGGAGAAGACTGAGTGACTGGGAAGGTCGGGAGGGCTAAAGGAGTCTAAACAAGAGGATGCATGGATAAAAAATATGACTTTATTCATAATAAAAAAAGAAACTGATTAAAGTCATGTCTACAAGCAAGTTTGTCCAAATCCTTTTTTTAAATGATAAAATGAAGGGGCAGGAGGGGAAGGGAGCTTGAACAAGGGTATACATGGATAAAAAAATATGACTTTATTCATAATTTTTTTAAAAACATAAAAGAAAAAACCCAACTCAACTAAAAGTAAATAAATAAATAAAAATAAAGAATTCCTAGATAGTTTCAAAATTTCAAGAATTTTCAGTAAAATAAATTTTAAGAGTGAAGTTGAACTGGGAAAATATGAGCTACAACTGGTTTAGAATGTGACTAATGTAGAGAAATCGCTATTCATGAAACCTTAATTAATTTCTAAGTGGGATGGTATAAGTAAGAAGAGACAGGTGAAAGCTCAATAGTCGATGCTCAGAAACACCAGATTAGGCCCAGTACAACACCACTGATGCTAACAAGTCTTAATGAAAAGTGTTACTCTGGGGACAGAACCTAAGGGCACCTTGTTGTCATCATGCAGCATGAGAATACAGAAAATTAACAATAAAAATCAAGAATATATATTTATTCATACTTGATTACACAGTTTAAGGCACATTATTTATACTATGCTACTTACTAAAGTTAGGATATCATTTAATACCTCTGTAGTGATTTTGTTAAACATTTTTGCTTTTGTGAGTTCCTGTATCCTACCATAACTCATTTTCTTAAATGCTTCAGGAAAAGAATTCCTGTATTTGAGATGCTATGAATTTAAACCTATATAAAGATATAGCTTAGGGAAATTATAAAATGTGTATAAGCTTTAGATTCTCATTACATTAAATGGAAAAACAATATACAGTTTAGATTAGGATTCAAGTAAAGTTTACTATTTATAAACAATTTTGCTGAAGCACTTTGAAATTTTTAGTATGTTTTATAACTGTGTATTCTAGTTGTATTTCATTTAGTGCAATTTATATTCTTTGTGTCTAAGCAATATTAGTTCTAATCACATATTTTCATAGAAAATATTACTTCTACATACGGAAGAATTTATATCTTTTGGTGTACACACTAATTGTATTTTCATTTCATTTAATTGCATACATAGGCCCCCAAGAAAATAGACTGTAAAATATTGTATAAACACTATCATTTTATTTTTACCATAATATTGATTTTATCTTTCAAAGATATGCTATTTATCAAAATAACTGTCCTGAATAAAATTCACTAGCTTATTTTTAATGCATTTATCAAAAGTGGAAGGTAAACTGAGGCTATCAAGAGTTGATTATGAAATTCATATTCAATGACTTGTATTTCACAAACTAATGTAAATTAAGCTCTTCTATGTCACTTAAAGCTGGTCAGTGTACGCTTTGTAAAAAAATCATTATTGAAGCAATAAAATTAGTCCAATATGAGGAACAGTTTTGATAATTTTACAAATTTACAATCATGTTAAAAGAGAAGATTACTGAAGTACTCTAGATCAGTTTTGACTGTGGGTATGTCTATAGAAAGTTGCATTGATTTGGACAAATGAGTTGGGAAGACACCAATTCATTATTTAGGGTGTATTAGCCATTAACATGGGAACTTTGAAACTTTTTATTAAAGAAAAGTCATAAGAGTACTAGCATACAAATATTTACTTATTTTTATGTATTTTGACTCTGGATATAACATGAAAAGTGACTTCAAAGTCCAGCTTTTTTAACTATCCCACAGTGATGAACTGTCACATGAACTTGTGGGCCACAGTACACTTTTTTTCTTGAATTGGCTATTTTCAGAGTATTTTATAACAACAATAGAAAGTGAAATTAAAACAAGAGAAAAGAAATTAAGGTAAATTAAAATCTAGTCAAATTGTTATTTGGTCACAAAAGATTACAGATGGATTTTTTTTAAATGTCCTCACTAAAATCTACTTTGCAGAATAGTAGAAGTTTTTTTGCAAGCTGTCAAAGAGAAAAACAGCCCATAGTCCTACCCAGCTGATATGTCTATAAATAATATGCTGACTAACCAGAAAAGAAATTCCCAATGTTTCAATAGTGCTACTTATATTTTATAGGTAATTAACAGTTTTCTAATTCATCTTAAGACCTGTTCACCATGAGAAAAATTATCATGGTACTGGAATCAGATCAATGTATCTTTGGCAAGTGAAGACATGGACCTTAAAAAACTTACTGCCTCCATTTATCTAAATCAGGACAAATCCTAACTTCTTTATAAATACATATTCCTAACCCACAGTTAAGTAAAACTCTTATCCCCACCTTGACCAGAGAAACTTCTTTGCAGCAGATGAAGTTCATTACAAAAACAAATGTTTCTGAGGTGCTTGGCCCCAGTGTATACATTTACAACACAGCTGAACCTAACTAAGGCTTAGGCAAGATCAAAGCATAGGATGTAAAATTATGTAATAGCTTGAGGACCAGAAAGTCTACTATGAGATCATGTCTCCTTAAAATGACAAGAAATGCTATGATACCTCAACAATATGGCTGCTAAAAAAGGACACAAACAATGACAATATCAATAGACTTGCTATTGCAGAAGGGAAAAATCTCATTAGCCTCACACCTAGACAAAGTCTATATATAACTAATGACTGCTGATAGGGAAAAATTCCTGTAAGTTTGTTATTCCTCCAATTGGTTATCCAATGCTAAGTGGTTGACTCTGAAATCAAATGCACAGAAACAAGTCCCAGATATTTTTATTTGTATATTAAAAATGTCTACCTATATATAATAACACAGTAAAGAGGCAATGGATTTAAGAATATTTGTTATGGAAAAGTATGGAATGAGGAGAGGAACAGGTAAATGATGTAGATATACTTAATTTTTAAAGTTAATATTTACAAAGTAAAACAGTTTAAAATATAGAATTAAATCAAGAACTAATAAATGTACATAAATATATTACTCATATTTATATAAATAACTTGTCAATTTTACTTTGTGTTGAAGTTATAAATATGGATAGTCATATTATTTTTGTTTGTTTTTTCTTTTTTATTATTATGAACAAAGAAGTCACACTTTCTATCCTTGTATATAAATGTTTTACCAAAATTATAAACAAAGAATATGTTAGGACTGGCAACTTCTATGAGTTGTTGTATCCACTGAATCATAAACCTGTTAAACTCAAAACTGGTCTTTTGATATTTCTTGTTGCTTTTAATCAATATAATGTGGGGAAAATACCAATGCTTACAAATGTTTTGTTACAAAAATAAGATTAATATTCCATACCTTCCTTACATTTTGTAAAAATAAAGTTTCTTCAGTGTTCCATACATGAAATTTGAAGCTTTTTTTTTTGGTTAAAGAAACATTTTTTATTTATTTAATATCATTGATGTCATTTACTAGTACTTTACTCTTTACTTATTACATTATGATGTATATCACAAGTAAGGTAGATGTGATCTATACTCTCAAATTACCATTCTTGTGCAACTGAGGTCACTTATGCCGGTTTCTCTGTGATATTAAATGACAGTCTAGCTCATACAACTCGGATGTTAATTTTATCATTGTAAATAATATTTAGTGCCACTTGTATATTAAAATACATTTGACATTTGACAAAAATTAACAGGATAAAAATTTTATAATGGAAACTCCAGAATAAGAAAATATATTGTTCATTTAAAAGAGAATATTACATTTTGACATATTTTCTTATAAAACAATGTTTAAGATTATTATGAAAATGTCTTATTTTAGATTTATAAGTGGAGAAAAAAAATGTCAAATTCAAAAAGACCTAATATTCTGGCCCTTGTTGACTATAATGGCAATATAAATTATCTTATATAGCAGCTTCACTCACTGCTGGAGGGGTTATCATCATGATAATCTTTGGAACTGACAAAAAGAGAGAAAAGAAGAAAAGATGAAAAGCCAAAGTAATGGAGACTCGAAGGCAAATGTACATTTCACAAAACAGATGATATTGTCATCAAATTATTAGGTACAATATGTTCTCTGTATCAGAATTAATAACAGAACACCCATATGATGCCATGGAACATTAAGTAAAATGACAAAGGCTTGTTAGAGTTCAAAGGAAAATGGCCACAAAGAGCTCGTATGTTAAATTAGAACCTCTATAAAATATATTTTTCTTGGCCAAATATATCTTTAACTAAAATTTAAAGTGTATATTAAAAGTTTATTAAACCTTAGGGAAACCAGCCAAAAAACAAAGAATTGTCAGTACTTATAGGCTTCTTTGAAAACTGAAGACTTATTTGATACAGTGATGATATGCTAAATATTTAATAAAACTTGATATATCAAGAGATCAACACATAGTCCAAAGCTAGAAAAACATAGCTCAGGAATTTCTTGATCTTTGAGTACAAGTCCAAACAGCTGGCTTCAATGGCCCACAGCTTTAATCTTAGCACAGGGAAAGCCAGGAGTGGTAACCTACACCCTTAATCCCATAACTCCAGAGACAGAACTTTCTGTGTTTCTGTGAGATCAAGGTTGACTACCAAATAGAGTATCTCATGCCTTTATTCCTAATATGGATGAGATACAGCTGGCGAGAAGGGTATTTAAGTTGGCATAGGAAAACAGCAGCAATGGAGAAGCTACCAGGAGTGAGACTAAGGAAGTTGGAAGATAGCTGAGTGTGATTTGACTGTGATGTTTTCTCCCTCTGATATTTCACCTTTTCCCCAATATCTGGCTCTGAGTCTCTTTCAATACAATTGAAATTAGTGCTACATGATACTATTTTATAAATGTTGCTACAAGTAAACCATTGAAATAAACTCTCTCTTGGCAGCATACCTACTGGGTATGACAAAGGCTTTAGCTTTCATTTTAATTTATAACTTTCTACCTTCACTGTGTTTACATGTTGTTAGACAATGTTAACAGTACATTTCTGGTCTTATGCATTATAGAACTTGTACCAAAACTGAAAAAATCATAGGACACTACACAGTCTTCTTCTTGGGAAGCATCACATGGATATCCAGAAAAAAGCACACTGCCTTTATAAATTATATTACAGTGGCTCGCTGACCATAGGGAAATGACCACAATTATAAGAAGAACTCATCAGAAACACAAAACAGAAAAAGAATAATCAACATGTAATTAAGACAAAGTTATCTTAATTTGGCTATACTATTGAGGTGAAAAACAAGAATGAAGTTTGGGATGTTTGGTTGTCAAATGAAGCTTGGTGACCTGTAGCATGCTTTGCATGCACAAGGGATTAGGCATGGTTTCCAGTACTGGAACTTTTGTAGAACACAAAACCTTCATTACTATAGGTGTAGATCAAATGAATGGATATATAGAAACTCATAAATTTTAATAGCATTTTCATAACTTCAAGAAAGGAAGCATGCATAAGCTTAGAAAATTTGTATTATGAAGGTTTAATTTAAATCTATATGATTAAATATTTATGTTTAGAATATATTTTGGGCAGCCTTATTCTTTTGCCAAGTATTGTATATCAAATTTGAATAAAAAAAACATTAATTTGTTTGTGAAAAGAAGTTTGATTAACAGAGTTATAAAAACAGTAGTTAATAGAACTGTCAGCAACACCAACAAAAAGCCACTCTCCTGTGTTACATAAACCAATTTTAGTTATTTTCCAAACCTTGCTGCAGGCAAATGGAATTTGAAATAAATATGTGCCAGTGTAACACTTGCTCTTTTATAGGGAATGACAAAATTTCCTTGACTTTAGAAAAGAAAGAATTATAGAGAAATACCTCCCAGTGATTTAAAAAACACTCTTTCATTGCATACGTTTTTATCTTCTTTCTGCATACATCATTGTTTATTAGGTTTCACTTGCTCAGAAGTTTTCACTGAATGCTAATGCATCAGTCAGTGTTCGTTCATTAAACTTACTGCTTTATGTTCCACACAGATACTTGTTCATTAATCAGAATTCTCAGTGAACTTATATTGCAGTTGGGATGCATAGCTATAAATGTAAAACTAGATATTATTAGACAGGTTGCAATTGTGTTTTATATCTCCTTTTTTTCTTTTAAAACCTTTTACATTGTATATGCTTTTCATATTTCTTCTTTCTTTAACATTCCACCCTGTAGCATAGTGTAGCTTCAATAATTAACTTTCTCTTGTATCAAGATATTTCTAATGTAAGAAGTAGGAAGACTGACAGAATCCCAGAATTAGTTTGAATGGTAGATGACTGTCCCCATAGAAATAACTTATTTGAATTTAATTCATTTTGGACTGTTTTCAAACAACTCTCATTATTTACTTTAGACCTCTTAAAAATAAACAGTAAACAAGGGAATTAGAGAATATTTATAAGTAACTATTCAAGAAGTTTTAGAGGAAATGTATATTGTAAAATCTTACAACCCATATAAATATATCTCTTTAAATATGATTTCTGTATTCAAGGCAAACAAACACAAGTAATTGGATCATCCAACAAAGCTCTCCCTTCATAAATGCTTACTGAAGTTTCCATTGAAGAGCTTTCAAACAAGAATGAATTTCTGGAGTACTGTTTCCTGAACGTGTAATTCTCCTCATGACAAGAAAAATATAGTGATGCTAAAAAAAGGAACAGATTTTATAGAAAGAGAAGAAAAGAGAGAGAAAAGAAATCAGTAAGGAATGAAGAGGGGAGGGGATGAAGGATGACATTGAGGAAGATGGGCTATCAAACCAGAGCCTTCCTGTTTTAAGACAATGGCTTTACATTTGTATATTCTCATTTACAGTATTGCTATACTTATGAGTTGGCAATAGGTACATATTTGGGTTACATTTACCACTCTTGTGATTACAGAATGCTAAGAATCTATTAGTTATTTAGTATCAGGAAAAATCACATGTTGCATAAGACAGATGCAGAAACTGGAAAAATGGCTCTGATTAAACATTTGCTCTTTTGGAAGACCATTGTTTGGTCACAAGCACTAACAAGATAGTTCACAACTGTCTGTAACTCCATTTCCAAGAATCTGAATGTACATGCTTTTAACATCTGTGGGCACCAGATATACATGCATGCAGGTGAAATGCACACATAATATTAAAAAACCTAATTGAAAAAGACAAATATATGTGCAGAAATTTTCCTGTGGTAGTACTTTCCTTTATTAAAATAGAAATGTCTGAGGAATCATCAGTTAATAATTAAATAAATGTGAAGTAAAATAAGAAAATTATGATTAACATTTATTACCTTTTGCCTTTTTCCATTTATTCTAGGAGTGTATATAAACAAAAATATAGAAAAATTCTGATTGCAACATCTTTTTTTGAATACCATTGTTCCAAATTAATGTTTCAAAAATAAATTTTCTAATATTCATTTAACTATGCCATTTTTTGTATTTTTCTTTTTTTATTGTTATTCCTGAGGAATTTATTATATCACTAGTTGTTCCAAGTAGTTGCTGAGGTCAAGGTCACTCGGCAATGCAAATGGTAATCAATCAGATTTCAAGTCATTTGGAGCATTTTATTTCCTACAGTGTTCTCCAACAATTGAGATGCTAAAATTGTAGATTCTCAAGATTTTTTTCAGTAAAATAGCATCATTGTTGTATCTTGTTTTATTGTATATTTTATATTTTAATTTTTTTAAAAAAAGTTTATCATGCTAAGCAAAACATAATACTCTACTTACTATTACAGTTTACGAATCTACAGTATTAATATACAGTGAGGCGTCTTCAAAACAGGGAAAACACCTTCTCAAGAATTTCTTCTATTCGGTTGTGAACACTTTCACAATCCTTTATTCTAGCCTTTACTAGAAGCACATAATACACCTTTTTTATCTCTAGTCACCCAGTGCTGCATGAGCAATGCATCATTCCTTATCCTGGTTGTACAAAACCATAACATGCAACCATAAGTAGACTTCCTTATGCCTCTGTCATCAACTGATGCTTCTGTATTTTCTTTGCTATCATAGGAAGCGGGCATTCATCTTTCCTTCTTTAAACTAATCTTCTTTTTGTATAAAATGCAAATTATAATGAATCGTTTTTTAAAAAAAATATTTGAAGAAATTCACCCACATGCTACAATTGTCATTTTAAAACCATTAATTTGTTACCTTAAATATAACTTTATATGCTTCCCTGGAAGTTGTTACTGTTGTATTTTAGATGCTGGAGAGAAAGAGAGCATTAAAAGACAGTGAGGACAGAAAAAAAATGAATAAAAATGTCAAGGCTTGCTGTGTGATTGGCCTTCATTTTTTCTGAAAGTGATTTAGTGTTGTTTTGTTCTTTGGTTTGAAACATTTTCAGATATTTATTCATGTTCTCCTCTGTAACAACAGTAGCAGGGCATTAAGCAATGATTAATTACTCTCACTATCATTCGAGGGAAGTCCTTATAGCCTTTAATTTATTTCCTTACAAAGAAAGTTACCTCTCAGACTATAGGACATTTACAGTTCTATTTCAATAGCTCATTGAATAAAGTCACTTTAAAGAGTCTAGTCTTGGGGCTGGAGAGATGGCTCAGCGGTTAAGAGCACCATCTGCTCTTCCAGAGGACCCGGGTTCGATTCCCAGCACCCACATGGCAGTTAACAACTGTCTGTAGTTCCAGTTCCAGGCAAACACCAAGACAAATAAATAAAGAAATAAAGTTGTTTAAAAAAAAAAAAAAAAAAGAGTCTAGTCTTTTATGCACTCATAAGAATTACACTCTTTTTTTATTTGGCTATAATTATCATTCACATAACTATAAAATTTATTTTAAGGGTAAAATTCAGTATTTATCTGAGAGTATTCTGAAGGTTGTGCAGCCATTGTTACTATCTATATTCACATTATCTTTAGCACCCTATAAACACCAAAATCATGTTACATAATTATTTTACATTTCCCAGAAAATTATTAGTCATAAGTTCTATAAGTTAACTGTAGATATTACATTAATTATGAAAAATATGACAATTTGCACATTGCTTATTTTACTTGTTATGATGCTTTCAAAGTTCCACATATTTAGTGTCAAACATCAGCAATCCTGTAATTTTTTTGGTTGTTAGTATTTCATTTTACAGATATGCCATATTTCATTCATCTAAATTTTAATTAACAAACAGATGAGTTATTGCCTTTTCTTATTATGAATAATGCTTCTACATACATAGATTTTTCTGTGGAAAGTTTTTAACATCTTGAGTATATAACTGCAATTAGAAATGTTGAGTTATTATATGTATCAATCTTTTATAGGAAGTATAATGCTTATTTTATTAACATTATAATTTATGATTGTGTCTTATATGTGAAGGTTATATTTTATCTACAGTCTTAAAATGCACTGTTATCCTTATGGTATTATATTCTTTCTCTTTATGTCAAGTGATTTCTATTTATATTTTCATAATACCATATGCTGTTTCTATTTTTTTGTCATTTGTATCAATTGTACCTCAAGGTACATAGTACTGATTTTATATGTGTATATATATATATATATGCATTTGTGTATATATGTGTGTGTATGTATGTCCAAAATAATATATAATAGTTATTGTATTAATATATAATATATTATATGTTAAAATATTATTAATAAATAATTAATAAAATATATAATATTTATAATATATGAATTTTCAAAATTGTGAAAATAAAAAAACTGTGATATAATGCTTTAATTAATATTTGAAATGTCATATATCTCTAACATGGTTATATTCCATCCTCTTCCCTATAACTTCTCCTTATTCCACTTTTCAAAATCAAGTACTCAGTTTTATAAAAATATAATATATTGAACCCTATTTCTTCTACACCAGTGCACATGGATGATGTGCCATCCATTGGAGTGTGGTATACCACCCATAAGCTATACTCATGAAAATTCTTGGATTTTTTTTTATACAATATCATCCATTAACTTTTATTGTTTTGTTTTGTTTTGTTTTTAGCTATGCATAGAGTCTCATGAGGCAGCCTACTGGAATGTTGACTTGCTTAATTATTCTTTTCAAAAGTCCTGCACATGATCAGAAGTCTGTTATTTTTATATTATTATATTGAGGATGGTGGTACTAAGTCTAAGTTTATTGAATTTCTACCTGAATTATGGTTCTAGCATACCAATGCTATTTATAAATCATAGATTTGCTATTTGGTTAACATTTTTATTCTTTATTATTGATATTTTGTAATTTTAATTTGCTGCTATTAAAGTTACTAATAAATATATTTCTTTTATATATTATTTTAAAAATGAATAATAATGTTTCTTTTTTCATCATGTGAAAATTTGACAATTTTATTAAATCTGATTACTATATATAATAATTGATTCAGTGAGTTTTGATGTTTCTATGTTAGAGGTCATAATTTTGGCAAATGCAAACTTTTACTCCTTCATTTATTTTTTTTGTGATAAATCACATGTACATTTATTTGATCAAAAGCATTAGCTGTTTTTTCTGAACCTTTCATATCTGAAAAATAAAAAATTCCAATGTAAGTTTCTTCTTGAATATGCTCATATGATTTCTTTATTTTTATTTTCATTTATATATTTATTATTTGGGATTTGACCTCATGCACCCCCATCAAACTCAGTTATCAGACCTCTTAGATTCATACCCACTCTTATGATCTCCCTATTTTTTTTTTTTTTTAAAAAACAACCTTTCATGATGCTCATTTACTTACTGGAGCATAGTTAAACTCCCTGTGGCCAGACCCTTAAGGAAAACAACCCTTCCCTCACCTACACACCTTCCAGAGGCCATCAATGAATAAGTGAGGCACTGTGTCATTTATCTATGTTCTAGAATTGAGCTCTTGTATACAATGACAGCTCTCTCTCTCTCTCTCTCTCTCTCTCTCTCTCTCTCTCTCTCTCTCTCTCTCTCTCTCTCTCTCAAGTCCACTAATGTGTGAGTACATCCCCTGCTTCTCTTTCTGGGATTGTGATACCTCGCTCAAGAAGATAGTCTCCATATTCATCCATTTGCCTGCAAATTTTAGGATATCATTTTTTCTTAATGCTGAGTAGTACTCCATCGTGTAGATGTACCATTGTTTGTTAATCCATTCTTCAGTTGAGGAGATCTAGGTTATGTCCAGGTTCTTGCTATTATGAATAATGCTGCTATTGACATAGTTCAGCTAATGCTTTTAGGGTACAAATGTGTGTTTTTAGAGTATATATCTAAAAGCAGTAGTGCTGGATCCTTGGGGAGATTGATTCTCAGTTTTCTGAGAAACCACCATACTACATTCCAGAGTGGCTGAACAAGTTTACATTCCCACCAACAATGGAGGAGTGTTTCCCTTGCTCTGCATCCTCTCCAGCACAGGCTATCATCTGTGTTTTCAATCTTAGCTATTCTGACAGGTGTAAGGTGATATCTTCCATACCTTGTTGTCTGAATACAAAACCCATTGCAATTTTGAGGAGAAGACATAGTTTATCTGGTTTTCTATCTTAAGAGGGAATTCAGTCTTTCATTATGGAAGACTGATGTTGACTCTCGGGTTTCTCATATATCCTTATCTAGTAGAATATCTTCTTTTTTATGCCCAGTCATTGTTCTATTGAGACAACTCCTAGATTTTATTAAATGCCTTTTCAGTGGAAGTGTTGAGAAGATGTGATTTCTTTTGTTTTTTTGTCCTTATTATTTAAATAAGATCAGATTATTTTAACTGAACTAATCATGCGTTACTAGTGTAAATAGTGCCTAATCCTTTTGTGAATGCCAATTTATACCCTGAAAAATCTGATGGGGTGTATTTTATTGAAGACTTTTGCATCTATATTAATGGAGGAAATTGAATGGTTTCCCATTAACATTTCCATAGTCCCAAATTCCATTGATATCAATTTAAAATTTTAATATAAATTGCCAGCTCAGAAATTTCCAGGAAAATATCCGATAAAAAATTTGAATCTTCCACCCTTACCACATGGCATATAAAATTATAATCCGTATTCTGTTAACTTATACTTTTTCATATATTCCAGGTAATCTTTCTCTCATAATTACTTATGACTGCAATAATCACAGTTTAATATATTTCATTTTGTGTGAATTAATTGCATTCCTAGTACAATTGATATTAAATATGCATTAGTGAATTGGACAATCTGCAAATATTACCTTAAATAACAAAGCATATGTAGGCTGAAAAACATAGACCATAAAATAATACTGTTATCAAAGATTATACATCAAGGTCATGAACAAAATCGCCTTTATGTTTTTAATAAAAGAAATAAGAAATGTAATAAGGTAATAATGAGATAGATATGAAAGATTAAATGAATTTGTCACATTATCAACATATGATAAGGATCAAAGAAATGTATTTTCTACTTAAATCTGCTCATAATAAAAGCTTGAATGTGCAAATTTCTTGGCATTGGTGTAGTCATTGAGACAGATTTAAAATTTTTAGCCTCAGAACTGTAAAGTAATACGCTATTATACCCTTTAAAGTCTCCAAAATAATATTTATTTCTTCTTCACATGGAATAGGTAGATGAGTTAGTCTCTTACTTGTAGATTAAGCTTCTTATTAAGGATTTCTGTTATGAATGCATGCTAGAATACATGTATCATAAGTATTAAATGGAAATAAAAGTGTTTTTTGAGGTATACTCATTCACTGAAAAAATAAACCTACTATTTATAGCTAAACGTATCATTAATTTTTGATAAAAATACTTAACATTTTAAAAATTCAATTGTATTTCCTTAACAATAAGTTAGATGATTAGTTTAATAACATCAAACAGTTGCTCTGCTCAATAAGTAAAGCAATTTGTAAAAGTGTTTCCTATTTACTTTTGAACCAAAGTTAATACAAATCTAACAATGATAAATCTTGGCATATTTGTAACACCTAATACATTAAATCTTCTGTGAAGCTTAAATCAAGGCTGAATACTGGTTAAGATTAGATTGCTTTTCACTTATCCCAAAGCTGATGCTATATGAAGCAATAAAAAATATTATTTCTTTACAGTTATATGTCAGATGTATTAAAAATCTATACTTATTGAACCAGTAGAGAAAGACAAAGTAGACAATTGATGTCTAGAAATGTTGGTTTGGAGAAAGAAGATAAGCAAGAAGAAGGAGGAAGTTAATGATTATTAATAGTTGTAATCTTCAACTTTCAGTGGAAAATCTATTGTGAGTAATTATAAATTATAGAATTTTATAACTTAAATGTAGGTAGTATATAATCATCATAGTAACCTCAGTAATACCTGTTATAAGAAGAATAAAGTCTTTTGACAATCATCATACTTTGAGGAACTTTTCTTTCTCAAGGTGATATTAATAAATTAAAAATCTAAATTACTACTCAAATGTTATTGTTTTCCAAAAAGTTTAATGTATTTTAAATATGTGTACTCAGGTATTCATTTCATTTCTGAGGTACCCTTAGGAATGTAGTAATTTAGTAAATGTTGTGATTTCTATACAAATGCAGAAAGACAGTAGGAGGCATTTAAAAAATTGCCTATGAACTCTATTTTCAGGGTAAAATATAAGACAATATTTCTTTAGTTATACTTCAGGGATGACCTAAGGGGCAATTCTGATTAGAATTTTTGTAACTAGGGCAGGTATTTCTACTACTTGTATGTGTGTTTTCTCTCAAATTTCTGAAAATAAAAAGATACTTTCCTTGGTGCTGTTCTGGGTTATTATGAAACTTATTTTTCCTTTCTTTAATGTTCTTGGAAATATTTACAAAAATAATAGAGCTGTTTGGGACTTATTCTGCCTATTATGATCAGATATTCATTAAAATTAAGTAAATGCATATTAATTAGTACATTCAAAATCAAAATTTTTCTTTGAAATGTTTTATGAGTGAGTGTAACCTCAACATAAAGATAATCACAGGTTAAAAAACCACTCAAACTATTTTGATAAAAGTCCATGGTGATAACTAGGTCAGATTCTAAAAAAATAGTTTATAATTTGTGGTTGGATGACCTACTTAACTTAAAAGGACTGGTAGTCAAAACATTCAACTTCACACACACACAAAATAAACTTGATAACTAATCTTCTAAATTTTCATTCTTTATTTAACCTAGTATTCTCTTCAAGACTGACACAAGATTCTTTGTGATTATTATGTCCACTTTGGGATTAAGATCATCCAATAATTACATCTGAAGAATAACTTCCATCTACGAAACATTACCTTAATATCTTCAGATATTAATTCTTTATCTATACCTTAATAAAAATCGGTATGTCCAAAATTCATGTCTATTGAGTTCATTAAGAGTAAATAATTATATATGAAAGTAATTATATAAGAAACATGCAACAAGGCTTTGACATTGCCATAATATTGCCATAGATATAATCCATGATTATGTTCATAAATTTAGAGGAAGTTTCAATTTACATCAAATTACAAAATGGCAAGCAACATTCTTAAAATTTTCTGGCTAGTTGATTATTAATGCTTTCCTATTCAGAACATCTGTGTTTTCTGAAAGCATCATTGAAGAATTACAGTTCTCATAGTCTCATATCATCATAGAAACTAATTTCACCTGCAGTAGATAAAGCAATAACCATCTTATAGCTTTAGACCATCTCCTACTCTCATGGTTAGACCATCTGAAGTTCTTTTTCTTTTGTGATTCTTCATTTTCTGTTCTTCTTTCTTTACTCTTTTTTATTATCATCCTTAAATTCATTTTACATACACACTATATATCCTCTACTCATCATTGTTTTCACTATCCTTCCCCAGTTTCCCAACCTAACCCATGCCACATTACCTCCCTTTAGAGAGGAAGGCCTCCAAAGCTGAGTCAGCATAGCGTACTGTATTCAGAAGTAAGTCCAGCCAGGTGGAAGGCCCTGCCCCCTACACTAAGGCTGTGAAGTGTCCTTCAGATATAACAGGCTTCCAAAGATTCCACATTTTCAACTCAGATTTTCGAACTGACATGAGGTGTGACATGCTGGGAGAGTTTACATTTCATAGAAGTGTAAAATATTAGGTCAAAATTCTGCCTTTGTTTTATTATTAAATTAATGTATTTTATGAAATGTATATTTTAAGACTATAATGATGGTCCAGTGGTCAAAAGACCTTGTTCTTAACAAAACTTCAGTTCAGTATTTAGCACTGTCATTGTGGCTTACAACCAGCTGTAATTTCTGTTCCAGGGGATCTTTTCAAACCTCAACAGAAGTCAGGCAAAAATCTAGTGCATATATATGTGCAGACAAAGTATACATACAAAGAACATTAAATAATCTAAAAATATAAATTTTAAAACTTATTTTTACTGTGTAGCACAATAAGAAAAAAATAATTAATATTAGTCCATAAGTTGTGAGATGGGTTAAAATGATTTTATTTAAATATACCTATATGTCTTTTATTTTCCTTTTTATTATGAATTAAAATCTCATTTTTATCCATGTATCCCCTTCTTCAAACTCCTTTCCACCTCCTGGCCCCCAGTCACTCTCTCTTCTCCCCATCTCCATATCTCCTCCCAGCAAGGGCAGGAGGTCCCAAGGTCCCAATATGGCTTAGTTCAGCATCCACTCCAAGCAGATCTGCTTTCCTCACTCCAACATCAAGACTGGGTCAGGTGTTCCTCTAGAGCAAGTGGGATTCAAGGTGCCGGTCCAATGTGTTTCAGATCCCAAGCTGTTCAGTGGTTGTGGCTTGCAGCTTGGGAATGCTTTGCTTTTTGTTTAAGTTCCAATAATGAGTGAGTACATCCCCTGCATAAGATAACTTTCTGGGTTTGTGATACTTCGCTCACGAGGATATTCTCCAAATAACCTGTGCTTATTTCAGTCACAGGCAGGCTTCCTGTTTGTCTGTTTAGTCTCTGTCAGTCAGCACCTTTGAGCACAGGTTAGTTCATTCTGTGTGTTTTCCTGTGGTGTCCTGGTCCCATCTGGTTCCTACAATTCTTCTATTTCCTCAGGGTTCTCTGTCTTCTGCCAAATATTATGCTGTGGATTTGCATCTATTATCAACTGTTTCTGGATGAAGTCTGACTGTAGGATGATGGTTAAGTGACTGTATTGGTTTCCCACTTCCTCCTCTTTAAGATTTGCATCCTAGGAAATGGCCAGTTTAGACTATATATCCACTATTGTTAGGCTTCTTCCTATACTAGGAATGAAGAAAGTATAGAACATATTAACAAAAAGCTTTAATATATTATTAACTGTAGACACTGAAGTTTGAGAGAAATATATGAGAATGGCAAAAGTACAAACCTCAGAGTGGTTGTAAACTTCTCTAAAGACAGTGTCCTAAATTTACTGTATGCTGACTGTGCTTTCCATTTTTTATCATGATGTTTTAGTATAGATTTGAAAAGTGCAAGTGTGCTTTAACTGATGTAAATGGTAATTGAATTTATTTGCATTATTTCTTAAAGCAGTGTTAAAGTTGTGAATATTCAAAATAAAAAGAAAAAAGAAATCAGCTTTGGCATATAAAAGTTTTGCATGTTAAATGTAATTGAAGAAAACTGACATTCTTTAAATTTGTTAAGTGAATGGTTATTATACTCATCATGTGAATACAAAAGAATCTGACCATAACAATTATAGCAACTTATAAAAGTACTAAAATTAATAAAGTAAAAACATGAATTATTTTTAATTTTTCAATTGTATTCAAACATAAAGTTACTTACAGTAAAATGTTAGGTTTAGCCATTGCTATTATAATGATATAGTATAATATTATGTTTTAATATATAATATTTTGAAAAGTAGAAAAAAGTTATCCTTTTTCTTTAATATTTTATGTGTAGAGCTGTGAATAATGTTGAAAGTGATTTGCTTTTAATGAAATGTGAAAACAGACAAAGAAGATATGTGTAAATATTGATAATTTTAAGCTATTTTTTCACTGAGAAGTCCAGGGAAAGTTCATAATACTATTCAATCTTATCAGTAGTTTCAAGCACAGAAAGAAAACTAAGGAAATTTCTATTCCAATAGGATATGTCTGTAAGTGTTAGGCCACTGAGGAATGTACTGTTGTAATGAGTTCAAGCCAGATTCATGTGAGTCATAAAAATCTAATGATAATAATATCATAGTAATGATGACCAAGGACTTGCACTAGGTCACTGTGGTGAGTCAGTAGTAATTGCAGTTAAAAAATGTCGGTATTCAGCCATCCACTAAATCATACCTCCTCTCCAATTTAAGGCTAAGACAACCATGCATAATCACTGAGCATGTAACAGAAAAAATGAAAAGGCAAGACTACCTGACTACTTAAAGGGAACAAATGCTTCCTACTTCTGGCCACTTTCATTCTTCTACTGTTGTACTACGTAAGATACTAATTTTCTTCTCATTCCTTATTGTATTTTCCCACTATAAATTTTCCTTCCTTAAATCAACACACACAGAGACACATACACACACACAAACACATATATATGAATATCATATATATATATGTATATATATATATAACATTACTGTATCACAAGAGGAGGCCATTGCATTGATCAATTTCTAGTATTTCAATAGAAATGTAATTTAAACTTGATGGCTTAAACAACTGAAAATGATGCTCTCACATTTCTGGAGGGTACATCTCCAAGTTCCACTGGTTAACATGTTTACCTTCTGAAAACTAAAAGCCCAGGTTGGAGACTAGTGACAGTATTCTTTTCATCACTTTTTGACTTGCAATAGGTTTTACTCCTATGTTTTCATTTTTATTTTTATTATGTGTGTTTACAAAGCATCTCTTTTATGATATTGGATTTGACCTTACTCTTACAAACTGATTTTAGTTTTACTATAATTTAAGCCACAGTAGAAACAGTGATTCAAATTCTATTTTATTGAAGAATTGAGAATAACAAATAAGAAAGAAGTGAATGTGGCAATTGACAAATTTAGTGTAGCAATTAAATAAGTAAATAAAATGACTAGTTTTGCAAAGTCAAGACCTATAGCAGCATACAGCTTTAGTTTTACTAAAACATTTTGAATCAGCTATTATTAAACCAATAGGCGGGAAAAATATTTACACTACCAACTAATCTCACTACAGTTTGTTTATATTAGGTGTTCTAGAACTTACTATGCAAACTTGTTGGTTTCTTTCAACAGAGATCCACCACAGTATTCCTCCCCTGGTGAGATTTGAAGGCATTTGCTGCCACACCTCTATTTAGTTTTTTAATAAAGTTAATGGGTACATATGAGTTCAATTCACTGGATTTAAATGACAACTTATATCAACAAGTTATTTATGATCTACCTCATTTTAGAAGACAGAGTAATTAATGAGCACTTAACGTATCTAGATAATTTGTTCTGACATTGACTTACAGAATAACAAACAGTAAGCTCCTTTAAAATTATATATGTTTTAACATATTTTATGAGAAATTCTGGATATATATCCTGCCAGACCTCAAACTCAAAATCATCTATCCTTAGCCTCTACAATGCTTGGCACCTGAGGCAATTTTTAGTGAAAAAAAAATCATCAAAATTCTGTGTATTATCTGTTTCACAGTTCATCACTGCTTTGTAGTACATTACAAGATGATTACAATATCATTTCCTGTTTTAGCATCACTCCATTTACTTATAAACATCAACATATTCTGTAATAGTGTCCTTGAGTCAGGCATTGTAGTTTTATTGATATTGTATGAGGACCATACTTATTCTTATAAGAACAAATAAAATATAGCTTAGGATTTTGCTGGTTTAGTGAAGTACTAGTTATTGACTTTGCTCAAAGATTCTTCACTTCACCAGCTTAATACATTTATGTAAGCATATATACAGACAGACAAATTGATGAAAAGGTGGCCTTGAATGATTAAAAGAGCAAGATGCATGGGAGAGTTTAGAGGGAGGAAAAAGAAGAAATGGATGCAATTGTATTATAAAAATAAAAAAAATCTCTTAAAAATTTTTGAAAGAGAAATTTATTTAAATAATACTCTTTCCAAAACTCTGTTTTTGAAAATATACATACACAAAAATATGTAAGAAAAATAAAAGAAGCCATGAAATTCAATGGGAAGGAGTTGGAATGCTAGTGGTGGCTAGAGGAAAGAAAAGGGAAAAAATAATGTAATTATATTATAATATAATAACAATAAAAACAAATTCTTCATTAATTTATATGCCCTATATTGATTTAGTTAAGGCACTTTTGCCAAGATATATAATATGCCTAATGTAACAGAGAGAATAGAGGCTTTCAAATTCTAGGACCTCTATCTGTTGTATATATGCACAAAATCCCTTGATCTCTGCTTCTTCCAGTAAAAAATGTCAAAATTGAAACATAAGTAACAGTGTTATAAGAATCTATATTCTCATTTATCACAGCAAAAGCTGACAAATAGCATTGCATAAAATTGAGCAATGTTCTGCACAGAGTGAAGAGTAACAGATTAAAGAGCTCTACTAAATGGTGGATAAAAGTAAGCCTCTATTAACTATTCACACAGCAAAAGATTAATAATACACATTGATAACCACTTGCAAACATAAATTTAGTTTTATCAAAGGGAGTCTCACTAGAGAGTCAAACTACATTTAAGGGTATGCTTCACACTCAGCAATAGATAACCAAGAGAACTTCACCTTAACTGAGTTACTAAAGGTTCCTTCTTTCATAATATTGTGACAGGAGGCATTTTGCTTTTTCAAGTATTTTATTTTTATTTTTTGAAATTTATTTCATGTTATTCATATATCTTTTTGTCCCCTTTTATGTATTCTATAGATCTTCTGCATATATATCATGCCTTCAAGTTTCATGAATGTTATGGGATTCCCAAGTGTATGAATGTGTTTTTGTTTCTTTCTTGTGTCTATTCTTTGGCTATTTTCTTTCTGTTTCCTTGTTTTTTCCTAGTTATAATGCATTAATTTTCGTTTTATCTTTATATTATATTTTATTGAAGACTGTTTTTTTTATTAAGATACAGAAAGGGAACAGATCTAAATTGAAGTAGAAATAAGATCAAATATAGAGAACAAAATAAGACAAAGGAAAACAGATGTGCTTATGTTGAACTTGTAAATAAAATAAACATTAGTTTTCTACTTAAGATCACTCATGAGAGCATATAGTCTCCATTATCTATGTATTACCTTTCATTTACATATTCATTTCTAATATATATAACTATTGTCTCTTTTTTATCTGTCTGTTTATCTATCAAGTATGGTAATTTAATTAAGTCCAAAGTTCATATTTAATATTTTTTACCATTCTAGGTTGTGATCTTATTTCATTGTCAAACATTGTATTTTAGGGCATGTGCAACTTACAAACATTTTTAACAGTTTTCACAAAACTATGAATTTTTTGGGGGGGTCAAACAATGTTTACTTTTATATATTTTTTTTATGAATAAAGTCATATTTTTTATCCCTGTATACCCTTGTTCAAACTCCCTTCACCCTCCTGCCCATTCCAGTCACTCTCTGGCTCAGTCATTAAAGGCTAGGCACAACCAAAAATATAAGAATTTTTTTAGTGTGTTGAGCTGGTAGTATTTTTTTTCAGTGTAATTTTAAATGCACTGCACTGTATGTCTGCCTTGTCTTAGCATGACTGATTCTGTATAAATGAATTGTATAAAGGATATGATAATTTAGGTCAGAGGTTTGTATAGAATGGTAAATGCGAAGGGACTGGGGGATAAAAATAAGCACATACACTTTGTAGAAATGAAGATTCAATAAACTCTACAGCTAAAAAGTAACAATACTACTTATCAAAAGTCTTGTATAATGTCTATGTGGCACAGAAATGTGTAATTTGTAGAAAAGTTCTTGATATCATTTTTTTCTGACTTTGGGACAGAAACAGACCTTATAGAGCTGAATGTTTAAGTTGTAAAAATACATTAAACTGAAAGAAAACAGATATTTTTTTCTTCACAGCATTCTGACACACATTGATTGTTGCTTGCTGTAGAGAGTGTCCCCTGACATGGCTTAATGGTTAATCCTAAATTATGTTTCTCCTTGTGCAAATATGATCTTCTCAGAGACTGCTCAAAGTACATTCTGTGTAAAGTACCCTTCCTTCCCTAGTAACCTTTTTTGTCTGTTTACGTTATTAATTTTCTTTTAAGTAATTCTTACAAATATAGTATAATATTTAGTTATACTAAAATATATTAATATATACTATGTATAATACATATATATATATATATATAATTTTTAGATTATCAACAGTGTATTTAAATTAGAATGTCATTTCTACAAAGGGCTTATTTCCAAGTATTCTAGGAACATACTCTGGAGATGGAAAAAACTCAGAGCATGAATAATCCATATCACCCCTAAGATCAATGGTCTCTGATCAAAAGCTTGCCTACTATAATCAACCTTCTCACACTTCTAGTATTTATTAGTGTCCTTTTCTCCATAGATAAATTTCTATTTGGCAGTCAATTCCAACATTTTCTAAAGACAAAGTTTAACACTTTTCTAATGTTATATCATCACAAAATATAAAAGATTTGAGTAGCTTCTTTTGCTTTATATCTTTATGACATTTCTAAAGCCTCTGTCAATGTTGTTCCTGACAATTTTTCAAACACTTTTGCTATCATTTTTTCTTCTTTTCAATTCATTATTATTTCTTCTTTAGTTACAGTAGTGCATAAGGTTTTTTTCATATAGTGCCAAGGTGGATTCTCTAATGCAGAATTCCTCTTATTCCTCTAGTATTCTAAAAGTGATGTCAACAAGAAGGAAAGAATGAAGAATTTTTACTGGTAGTTTATTTTTTTTAAACTAGATTCAGTAATCTGCCCTTTTATCCTATCATTTCTATATTGCTCCTTTTTTCAGAATGAGATATCTGAGTATAATTTCCTTTCTTCACCCTTTTTCATGCCCATTGCCAATGACACTTGTTATGATGGCTATGTCTTGGTGCTTTCTTTTTTAATGTGTTTCCATGTGTTTATGTGTACCATGTGCATTCTGGGGAATCCACAATAAGGCTTCAGAATCCTATCGAGGTGATATTATAAGTTCCTGTGAGTTACCCAATATGATGATTAGCAAGTGCTCTTACCATTGAGTAATCTGTACAAACACATCACACTAAAACAGTATGGAATTTATTTCAAATGCAAAGCAAATGATAACCAGCCTAAAATTCACAACCCCTGAGCATCTAGATAACATGACAAACTGAAGAGACACATTCATGGGTCTTCCAGAGAACAGAAATTTGAGATATCTTGAGTAAATTGAGATTATAGCAGGGGAAGGTTCAAGGGGATGTGGAAAGAGATCCTGAGAGAATGGAATGACTGAGTGGGGTGAGCAACAGAGAGGGAGAACAAAGAAATAAATATCTTGATAGAAAAGGCCATTATGGGGTTAGGCAGAAGCCAAATGTTATGGAAACACTCAAGAATCTACAAGATGACCCTAGCTGGTATTTCAAGCAATAGTGAAGAGGATGCCTAAACAGGCCTTGCCCTATAACCAAATAAATGTCAACTATTTCTGTTATACATCCTTCATCCAGCAACTGTGTAGAGGGATTTGAGTGGGACCATAGGACTGTCTGCTCCCTGCCCAGGGAGGGA
>PVIH01003514.1:124488-159508 GCA_004025045.1 Sigmodon hispidus
GGGATGGAAAAAAAATTCAGAGGGAAAGATGAACACAAAGAAAATATAGGTGTAGCAATCTTATTTGTATTTCTACCCTTGATAAGCCATGCTTATCATTCTTATCCTCTGTATAGTTATTGTTAACTCTTCCACATTTTAAATTCTTTTTACTGTGTTTTTTTTTTTTGATAAATACAAAATAAAGAAGGAAAAAAAAGAAGCTAATGAATAGTAAAAAAAAAAAAAGAAAAAAAAAAAAGAAAGATTCCTTCCATTTATACTCTTTCCATGTAATGTCTGGCTGTGGGTCTCTGCATTCATTCCCATCTGCTGCTAGAAAAATCCTCTCTCAAACAATGACTAAATAAGGCACTGGTGTATAATCATAGTATAATATTATTACGAGTCATTTTATTCACACATTTTTTTGAATAATAGTAATTGGTTTAATCATAGGTCTATGGGCCTATACAGTCTCTGGTTCATGATTATTCAAGCAGTATTAAATGTAAGTTCTATTTCATGGAGTGAGCCTTAAGTAAACTCAGGCATTGACTGGTTACTCACAGAAATTCTGTGCCACCATTGCCCTAGTATATTTTGCCAGCAAGACATACTATAGGTCATAGGTTTTGTGGCTGTGCTGTTCACCACATTTTATATTGTCGTAGAATTCAGAGTACATTTAGTGCACCAAAAGAGAACATACCTTAGGAGTGAATGGTCCATGCTGTAACTAGATTGACTTTTTTTTTTTTTAATATACAATGAGTTATGTGGTTGTTGTCATCAGGACTGGGATCCTGATGTTGCTTTGAAAGGAGAAAACTTTTGTCTTAGAAACCCAATCATACATTCCAGGAGATGTCTATGTTCTATTCACAACAAAGCAAAATGGCCCCTAATTCTAGCTGTCTCTCTGCACACTCCCTTCACCGCTTATCTTCAAATATCTGATTACCGCTCTCATCACTATTACCCTAATTCCCCAATAAAATATAATTTGTCTCCTTGGATGATTTATCCCTTTCTCCCTGGAACCATTGTCTTTTCCTAATCTCTCTGGGTTTACATACTCTTAACTTCATTTTCAGTCATTTAATGGCTTATATCTACTTATAAGTGGACAGTTAACAATTTTATTATCATGAGTTTGAGTTGTTTCATTGTGGAAATTTTTTTTCTAATTCCAATCATTTACAAATTTTATTATGATTTTTTAAAAAATAGCTGAGGAATAATCAATGGTAAAAATGAATCACATTTTTAATCTTTTTTTTTTTGTTTTTGAGGAATTATAAGCTGTTTCCAGTTCCTGGATATAATTAGTGAAGCCACAGTGAACACGGTGGAGCACTTGTTTTTGTCATGCAGTGGAGTGTCCTCTGGATACATGCAAAAAGTAGTGTAGCTTAGACCAAGTACAAAATTTTAGGAACCATAGGAGCTGTACAAATTTTCATTGCCAACAGCAGTGGAGAAGTGTTCTCTTTGCTATAAATGATTGTCAGCCTGAGCAAACACTTGTCTTACTGGTCCTAGCCATACTGACAGGTATAAGAAAGAATCTGATAATGGTTTCAATATTCATTTCCCAATTGTTAATCATGATGAACATTTCTTTAAATATTTCTAAGCTATTTGAGTTTCTTTTATTATAAACATTTGAAGAAGCAAACTCCATATTTCATTAGATAATTTATTTTTATGGTATGAATATATATTACATTTTTAATAAAACCTGAATATTGGGGAGAGAGCACCCAGTCAAATCCTACACAGACACCTCAAAAATTCTTAAACCTTAAGTACAAAAATAAACAACTAAATCCGTCACACACACCTTTAATCTGAACACAGGGAAAGTAAAGGAGTGGTGACCTCTACCCTTGATTCCACAACTCCAGAGACAGATCTTACTCTGTTTCTGTGAGTTCAAGGCTACATGCCTTTAATCATAACATGGATGGATATATAAGGGCTGTAGAAACCCAGAGAGAACAGAGGGGACAGACAGAGGCAACCAAGAGCAAGGCTGAGGAAGTTGCAAGACAGCTGGGTGACAATTGACTGTGGTGCTTCTTCTCTCTGATATTTCAACCTTCCCCCAATATTTGGCTCTGAGTCTCATTCATAATACTACATTATGGTGTACTGTTTTGTGAGTTATCTATATATGTTGGAAAAATTGAGTCATAATTCACTAACAGAACTCAAGAGAAAGAAGAGAAAACATCAGACATAAACAAATGATAGAAGAAATATATAAATGTCAAGAAAATGCTAAATCTAAACAATTTCTAACAAAACTATTTAGAATATCTGGAACAATCTGGAAAAAACAAACTTTAAAATAGAAAGAGTAGAAGAATGAGAAAAATACCAGAGCAAAGTTAAAAAAAAATAGTACTCTAAGAAATAGTGGGTCAATGGGACCTTGGGACTGCCTGCTGCCTGCCCAGAGAGGGGAATGGTGATTTGTGGAGAAGAGAGAATAACCTGATGTGGTGGGAGTGGGAAGGGACCTTGAATAAGGATATACAAGGATAGAAAGTGTTACTTCTTTGTTGATAATAAAATAAAATTTATATTCCATATTAAAGGCATATTTAAACATTATTTCCACATAAATCCAGTCAGTCCTAAAGAAGAAAACTTCCAAATTAAGCATGTTTATTGAAATTATAAAAGCAAAGAAAATAATTTCACATCAGAAGAAACAAAAGAAAAAAACACATACACACAAATTAAACTTCTCTATTTTATTCTCACATTCTCTCTCTCATAAACATACACAGACACACACACACACACACACACACAAAACACACTCACACCACCTCCACCAATAAAAGAAATAAAAATTTATTTGGTCATTGATATTTCTCAGTATCAGTGGTCTCAATTTTCAAAGTAAAATTAGAAAGACAAAAAGAATGGATTCAAAGAAGGATTCATTTTTCTGCTGCACCTAAGAAACACAACTCAATATCAATGAAATTTAATCCAAAATTAATTGTGTTATTTGGTGCAAAACAAATTTCAATACATATAAGAAAATTGAAATAACTCTGGACAAGCAATCAGACAACCATAAATAAAATCTGAGTATCAGCAACAGAGACAAGAGAGAACTACAAATCATGAAAAAGAAATAACCCTGTACTGAATTAAAAATGGTTCAAGACAAAAATTTTTTAAATTATTTTTTTCTGGAATTTAATAATATCAAAAGCACAACATAGCCAAATTTATATGAGACAATGAAAATGGTGACAGAAGGAAAATTTATAAAACTAAGTGACTAGATAAAAAAAATCTAGTGGCATTTCATACTAGCACATAACATTCCACCTGAACATCCCAGAATCAAAAAGATGTAATCACACCCAGGAGTAATTGAGGACAAGAAATAATCAAACTCAAGACTGAACACAATAAAGCAGCAGCAAAGAAAACAATATTTCGAAAAAGCACAATAAAATAGTTTGTTCTTCAAGAATATCAGCAAAAAGGATAAATTTTTATTCAAATATATTACTAATATGGAATTTTATATTGTATACAGTATTTGTATATTGAGCACATAAAGTTGCTTCCTGTGAAATAATCAGCCATTTTTATTATACAATATTATAAAAGATAAATGAATGATTATGAAGAATGACTTTCAGAAGAATTATCATCAGTCAATTATAAACAAAAATGATGTATATTTTCACAACATAGGCTCTGTTTTATATGAAGCACACTAACGGAATTAAGACCTCTCACATTTTGCCTTAGAGGATTAAATAAACCTAAACTATGGAATAAAGTGCTCAAAATATATAAAATAAATTATAATTTTTCTTATGGTTTTCACTAAACAAAGTAAAATTAAGGTCAGATAAACAATTTAATGAGATCTATAATCAATAGTGAGGTGCTTCTCTGTAGAGTAGAAAATAGAAGGCCACTGCTGTCATCCACACCTGTGAACTACTGATATGCCTCAGGTTTAGAAAGATATTTTTATAGTGTTAGTCTTCAAGGCCTTCTGGGTTTTATTGATAACATGTCAAGCAGATTCAAACCTAAAATTTACCATGAATTGGGATGAGACAAAAACAGCGAGCGAGCGAGAAAGAGAGAGAGAGAGAGAGAGAGAGAGAGAGAGAGAGAGAGAGAGAAAGAGAGAGAGAGATTGTCATTTCATTTTGTGAAAATGTCTTCTATCTGAGAAACACAAAAAGCTTCCTGAAAATACCCATGAGAAGACCCAGAGACTGTTCCCTGCCATGGAGCAGTCTAACACAATATCCTTTGGATTCTTTGCTTTACCTAAGGAACTCCTGCAACTTGATAAATATACTTTCCTAAATTTCTGTATCTTTTGATTGAAATCATTCTTCAAACCACAACAGAACCAAGAAACTCTTGTAGTGCCTGCAACAACATCACTTTTTATGACAGTTCTTAATGTACAACAGAAAAAAATCAAATTCTACTTTTGAAGGAAAATACATGTTATATATGTGTATATATACTAACATAATTAATATATATGATTAAGTGTATAAATATTTCCTGGTCGTTAAGATAATTATTCAATCACAAATGAAGCAATTTTCAATTTTTTTGTCCTAATTTGTTTAGCTCAATGTGTTAAAACATAACTAGAGTTCAAGATTTGGAACTTACATGAAATGATTGTCTCCAGTGTTCTAATAAATAAGGTAACTTAGAAAATTGATGATATACCTAGGGGTGGTAGATAAAACAAAAGTTATATGCCCAAAATGATTACATGGAATGTTATATTAGTCTAAGCAAAGTCAGCTTACAGCTGGGACTCAAGCCCTGAGGAACTGAGAAGAAAACAATTCAGATCTAATCAGTGAGAAGGCAATGAACCCCAGCTGAGACTTAGCAGCATGTGCAGTTTCCAAAACACACTTTCTCCTCAGCCAATGTTCTGTCTTCACTGGATGCAGCACACTGTCACATTGCTTCCATGAGGCATAATCACTGAGCTGACCCAATTCTGCCTCATCTTTAAGCACTGAATCATGTGGTTAAAATTATGATCGTCTGAAAGACAAAATTCTGTAAATAGACACAATGGTGAAATATCGTCCTTGATAATCAGCACACATAATTACTGAATTATTTTTAGCATATTTCTTTTTATTCCAACTCTAATTTTACTTGGACAAGTTTATGGGAAAGAGGTAATAGGTACGTAAGTTCAGTTCTCTTTCATCTTATTGAATCAAAATCTTCACTTTATTATATTCCAAAATTGGATGTGTGTGTTTGTTAGAGCATATATCATATATATATAATGAGTATTATTGACAAGTACCTAGGGTTCTAGATAAGAGTCAAGTCCATGAAAATAAGAAAAGTTATCAAAAATCAAAAGTATATAGGATTTGGGATTGGTAGAGATATGCCACAAGGACAAACTAAATGGAAGAAAATTCAAAATTAATCCTGAATTTACATTAATTACAATGAATTAATATTTTATTTTCTCTTCTTTGAAGTAATATAAATACCATCTTCTCAGATAATCACATCACAGATCCAGGATTTGCTTGTCTCTTTATTTTTTTTACCTTCTAAATCCAATTCATTAACAAGCACTGCTAACTTTAGCCTTACATTTATGCATTTCTCATTATATATTGGAAAACACAAAGGTCACGTTGATAAAGACATATAATAACAGCAAATTCAAATGTATATTCCCTTCATTCATTGTTTTCTGAAAAATTCCATTTACTTACATGTATCTGCTCTACAAATTTCTCCCAGGACACTTCCCTAAAAACAAGGGAACAAAAAGAATTTTTAAATCAAAATATGTTTAACACAGTCTTTCTAAAGATTTCTAGGGAGAAGAAAAAGAAGATAAAATAAAGCAAGCTATGTAATGGGAAGCAGAACTTTCTGTCCAACATTGTCACACATCTGCTCCCGAATAATCACTCAACTGTGTATGTTATAAATGATTGGTCAATGGCTCAGGCTTATTACTGTCTATTACTTACATTTAAAATAATTCCTATTTTTAATCTATGTTTTAACAGGTGGTTTATGGCTTATTACCTCATTTTCTAAATGTTTTGCTTTATTGGAGGCTAGCTGGCATCTCTTGACTCTGCCTCTTTTTATATACATCTTCAGTTTGATTGTTCTATCTAACCTTATTCTGACTCACCATTGGCCACATAGCTTTATTACTGACAAATAACAACAAAACATATACACAGTATACACAAGCCCACAACATTTCTCCCTTTCTGTTTAACCAAAAAGAAAGGCTTTAACTTTAAAATAGTAAAATGATATGCAACGAAAACAATTCTCAAGAGACAATCAGGTACAATATCCAAGCTATTTGTATTAGACAATGTTTTTTAAAAGTATATTATATAATCTGTTTTATGATATAGGATGTCTTCCTGTAGGCTGTGAATTATTATTGGATAATAAAGAAATTCTTTTGGTCTATGGCAAAGCAACTTAGAGATACGTAGGAATTTCAAGCATAGATAAAGGAGGACAGAGCCAAGGGAGACACTGCGAGCTACCGCATATGGAAGCAAGACATAATGTAACATGTGTAAAGCCACTAGCCATGTGGCAAAACACAGATTAATAGAAATGGGTTGAGTTAAGTTGTAGGAACTAGCTGATAATGAGTCTAAGCCAAAGCCAAACAGTTTCTACTTAATATGAGCCTTTCTGTAATTATGTTATAAATGGCAGTGGGACCATGTGTGGGAATATTTCTCCTCACTACAGGCTAGGATTGGTCAGAAAACTGCTGACCACAATCCTATCTTTGTGGTCTATAGTTTTATATCTAAATTATTATTTACTGTAACTATATATATATTATTTATATATATAATATTATATATTTTATATATATTTATATATATAAAATAATAACTATATAATGTTCAAATTCATCACAACCTCCAGAAGTATGTATTACCTGAGTAAACAGGGAATGCATTGCAAGAAACATTGACACTCTAGAAATCACAGAGACATGTCATACTCGAAGTTTTTCTGTAACATTGGGACTCCATATTTAACCCATAGGCCTGGAGTATCTGGTAGACTTTACAGTGTAGTAGCAAATTAGAAAGACTGCTTTGCTTATCAACTACCTAGAAGTAATTGTTATGGGCAGAAGTGATGTGTTTCACTGACTAGAAAAGTTTAAGTTTTTAAAACATTTTAAATGCTATATTCTGTAGGTCTTTAAAGTGCTTAAAGATTATCTAATTGAAATATGAATACTTAAAAAAATTATATGGTTATAAGTTTGGCTATTATAGGTGACTATTAATTTTTATTTTTAAATTATAGATTACATTTTTAATGAGCAGCATAATCACAATACTTTAAACAAGAGTAGAAATATATACATAATGTAAAAATTGATTATTTTATTTATTTATTTATCTTTTTAAAAATTTATTTATTTATTTTTTAAGGATTAAACATGATTGACAAATTCTTTTTTTCTTCTTATTTTGTATTTTTCAATAAAAAACAGTAAAATGAATTTAAAATGCTCATAAGTTAACAATAACTATAAAGAAGATAAAAATCATAAGCATGATTTATCAAGGGTGATAATGTAAATAAGATTGCTACACATATATTTACTTTGTGTTCAGTTTTCCCTCTGAATTTTTTTTTCATCCCTGTATATCCTTATTCAAGGTCCCTTCCCACTCCTTCCACATCAGGTCATTTTTTCTTCTCCACAACTCCCCATCCCCTCCCTGGGCAGGGAGCAGACAGTCCTATGGTCCCACTGACCCAATAATGCTTAGTTTAGTCTCCACTCTTTGCAAATCCAGTTTTGTCGCCCCTCCCTCAAGAGTGAGTCAGGTGTTCCTATAGTTGGAGTGGGATCTGAAGGGTCAGTCCAGGGTGTTTCTGATCTCAAGCTGTTCCGTGGTTGTGGTTTGCAGCTTGGGCATGCTTGGCTTTTTTTCTTGTTTGTTTGTTTAGAGACCACTAATGAGTTGGTACATCCCCTGCTTATCTTTCTGAGTTTGTGATACCTCGCTCAGGAGGATATTCTACAAATCCAGGTTGACAAATTCTTAAATTAAACAAAAAAGGGAAGACCTACTTCAATAAAACTAGAAATTGAAAAGCAAACATTATAACAGATAGGAATGAAATTCCAGAAAACTATAAGGACCTACATTATAAATTTGTTTCTATAAACTGAAGAATCTGAAAAAAAAAATGGTGAGTTTTTAGATAGCAAAATTAAACCTAAATTCTTTGAATAATTTTAACAAATGCATACTTTATAACCTGATTCAAATACTAATAAAATATTCCATACTAAAAATATAAAAACAACAATAATAGAAACAAACACAAGAAAATATGGACTTACTACCTAATTCTACTATAACTGAAAAACTAAGACAAATACATGTCATATAATTCCATAAAACTTAAAAATAAACAAAGCCTTTAAAAGTTTAAAAAATGACTTTAAATATATATCAATAAGCTATAATCAGTGCCAATGTAAAATATTTTGAGATTAACAGTTGTTTTTTATATTAGAGTAGATTTAATAATCTACCCTTTTTCATCATAATAGTCTATCCTCTTTTCCACCATTTCTATATCAATCCTACTTTCCTATTTAGAATGAAATTGACTATGACTATTAACAATTTATAACCAACTCCATTTAAATAAAAACAAAAATAAATAAACAAGGTTTTGGGAATTTGGGCATAGTTCTCTAGATGACTTTCTGCTGATTGGATGTGCTGGTAATTTTATAGAGACATGGAGACCATAAGAAAATGTAGAATTATAGCCAAGTTTTGATTAGGCTATTTTGTGTAGCTAGTCCATCTCAGCCAGTAGCCTTGCAGTTCTTTTGGATGCAGAAACCAGAGAAAACTGTAACAGAGGTGCACTGAAATGTTCTTCAGAAGCAACAACAACAACAAAATGTAATGTTCTGGAAACACAATGATCATATGTGTTAACCACAGAAAAGTGTTTTATGAAAGGCTGGGTAAAGATGTGTGAGAACTAAGCATAATTACAAAAGGTTGTAGCCAAATAACCAAAACCCAGAAAAAACAAAAGGGTTACATTCCCTAATTGCTAAGAGAAAATATGTAGTGATGTAGGACTGAGAAAAAGAAAAAAAGAAAAACGATTACACATACTGAAACAGGAAAAATCATTGTTCCTTAAGGAATTGTATCTTTCAGAAGCAAAAACCACAAAGAACAGGTGAATAAACACTGTATCATAAAGTTAGAGTGTCAGGAAATGAAATTTACTCTAAGTGAAAATTTCTTTGAATTTATCAATCTAAACTGATATTTTGGAATAACATTTTCATATACAGACTTTAAGTTTGCTTATGGTAAATTTTATTTTCAGAAGGTCTCTAGGTAGTCAGGATAATGTCCCAGGAGGAGCATCATAGGAAAGGAAATCATAGACCATCATTAATGTCAAGGCCTAGGCAGCTTCTCTTTTTCCCTGTGCTTATCCACACAATGCTGCAACATCTGGTTTAATTCAGAGTTTTCTCCCACCATTAAGTAAAACTATTTCCTGAATAACTTCCACACTTACTTTTACAGGAAAACTGAAGTTATCATCAAGAGGAAGTGCATATGTATTATATGCATGAAAACTAATGTTATAAAAGTATATTTTTATATGAACAGGGAAGTCTTGAATATATATAAATCCATTAACGACATTTTATTTTCATGAACTTTATTTGTAAAGGTTGCAAAAAGCAATGGAAATCAAGAATATATTCATAAAATTGTAGCACAGGTGATTGTTAATTTTTTCTTTAAAACTTAGTAACACCAGAGGAAAAATATCCAAAAGTGCTTATTACTGAAGTCTATCCATCTGAGACACACAGAAAAATGTAAAATAAAAACAGGAGAAACTACATAAATATCTTTGGTTATAATCACTATTTGCTTTTCTAGAGGACCCGGGTTCAACAACACCAAAAAGACAATTTTCACTCATCTCTATCTCCAGTTCCAGCAGATTGTAACACACTATTGTGGACATCCAGACCTTGCATACATGTGAAATACAGATATTATTGGAGGCAAAACCTTATAATATTGATTTGTGTTTTGTTATCCTGTTTAATTTTGTTTATATATTTGAGAAAAGGAGAGATAGATAGAGGGAGAAAGTGATGTTGTATAAGTCAGGAAGAATCTGGGAGGGCTTGAGAGAGAGAAGAAAAAAATGATTAAAATATATTGTATGAAAACTAAAACATTAAAGATTATAAAATATAATATTAAAATAATAAATTAAAAATAAAAGCAAAATGATAAATGTAAAATTTAATTGAGAAAGGCATCTAAAAAAGAGAAATAAGCAGCATAGTCTTCGTGTTCTGTTGTAGAAAATATCAAAATATTAACATAGAAGAGCATACATATACAGAATAAAGATTTAAAGACTCTATACTTTATAAAAATATTTTACTGCATGAGAAAGATAAGATAGTGACAAATCCAAATGAAATATTGAGAGGTCATGAAGATTGTATGTAAATAATGAAAATTGTTTAAATAAAATATATTACAGCATACAATTAAGAATTCATCAGTAAACATCTGAGGAAAACATTGCAAAATCATGATGTGAAGACGGTGAAGAGATGACCCATTGATTAAAAGCACATGATTCTATTTCAGATAAACTTCATTGCTTCATTTAAACATGCCTTTTATGTTTAAAGCTACTCACAACTACCTTTAACTTTAACTTTAGTAGATCTTGTTCCTTCTTCTGTACAATTTTATTCCTTTTAACAAATGCAAATATGCAGATACTTGTAGATGCTCATAGATAAAAGCAGAACAAACTCTATTTTAAATAAAATAAAGTGTGAGTAAAAATTACCATGTATAACACATACAGTAAAATGTTGTAAATGGGAAGAAACAATTTACAAGTTCACCAATATATAAAATAAGGAAAAACTCAAGTTTAACAGTAAACAAATACAGAACTGAGAAGCATCATGTATGTTTGTGAAGAGTATCTAGTAGAAAAGAATAATCAGCAGTGAAGAACTTCTATTCCTCATAATGGTCAAATACTCTTCAACAAATTATTCAGAACAGAATTACATATGAATCAGAAATTATAAAAGATAAGTTATCTTAAATTATTATGTATTTTATAGAAACAATTATAGTAGCACAAATTTATTCCATTGAAATTCTATTTTACATAATCATTATACAATATTAAGTCATGTAAATTATTTAGCATAAATGAAAATGAATAAATCATCACAGATTGGAGAAGTAAAGGTAATATTGTAACCGGATATCAATTCCACAAGTTACATATTATGTGATACTGTTAACTTGATCAGATTACAAAGAATGCCTATAAGAAAATACATCTAAAAGCTGTTTTATTTATTTATTTATTTGGAAAATAACAACCTTAAAATAAAAAATAATTGAGATCTATGAATGATATAATTAGTGATTATTCTACTATTTTGGAAGGAAATCCAAATATAGCCCAACTTCTTTTATATTCTTTCATAAAATAGTAGCTTTAATGACATATTTTTGAAAAGGCTGAGGAAAGTTTGATGTTATAGAGATGGATGACAGCATCCACAGGATTGTAGGGTCTTCATGTTGGCCATTTAGTTATTTGTGATTCTTTTACCATATTATGAGGTAGTACTGGGAAAATCAGAAAGTATCATGTTTTAATCAACATCTGGTAGCCTAAGTAATGGCATGTTGACAATCTAATTTCCTAATTTTTGTGTTAACTCATCTATAATAAATGCAACCTGTTGAAATTACCAAATCAATCATTATAATTAAAATAATTATCATTTTAAAACACTAAAATTATAGTAGTGCATTGGTAAATTCAATATAAATAGAAATTTTCCATAATTATGAAGAGAAATAAAATTTGTGAAAGCAGGACATTTAATAAAATTTCAAAGATTTTAAATTTTTTATTAAGTGTATAGTCATTGTAGGTGTTTTATGTGCCTGTACTATGATCACCTAATATTGCCAGAAACTGAAAGGAGGGAATTAGGTTTCCTAGAATTGGAATTGTGGGTGGTTGTAAGTCATAATGTTGTGCTGATGATTCTACTTTCATTATTTGTAAGAACAGCCAGCACTCCTAACAACTGACACATTTCTTCACTCCCATATAAAAAGCTTAAACTCATCTTTAGTCAAAGGTTAATTGCATATATTCATAACAAATTGACATTCTAGGAGTAAGGCTCCAAACAGTCACACCTCAGGAAGACAGTGGAATTTTGAACAGATAAACTTTGCCTGTCTGTGAAACATTATTTCCAAGAATAAAGAAAAATGCCAATCATATCACATGTAAAAAAGGAGTAAAACTATCAGAAGATTATGATGGGTATCTGCCACTAGAAGAGATATTTCCATAGTAGACACAAAGCCTGATATGTGATGGTTGATGAAGCTTAGATTATAGCATGCTGGAAAGCAGTACTCAACAGGATGTCAAAAGCTGTTGGTTATTTGCATAGCTGATAGAACTTTGATGAATGAAAAATTAATTAATTCTTCTACTTTTGTAGACTGACATAAGGCAGGACCAACCAATCTAATGAATATCTCTCTAGGTAAGAGAAATAATAGATCTAGATATTTTTATTCATAAATTGGGCTCAAGTTTTCATTCCACATTAGAAAAACCATACAAAGTGTACCTTAACACTTCTAACTTATTGTGTGATTCTAACTTTTACTAACTTATAGGTAATAATGAGATAAAGATAAAATTTATTAGGAAATGCTAAGTGTTTTAAACGTAAACTTATAATATGTATAACATAAGTCAGTATTTTTATACATATTTTTACATTAAATTATCTATTACAAACATATAATGGTATTTTATTATAAATGTTATGAAATTCCCCAAAACTGTAAAGTTTTAGCATATAGCTTATAAGTAATAAACAATATATTTAAGAATGCAAGATAATCTGTTTTCCAAACACATTCTTAATGGAAACACAAAAACATACACACACACAAGCACAAACACTGGGCATACTGTTAATCTGAGAATGCATAAAACCTATCGTATCATATTCACATATTGCATTTCTTACAATAATTCACAGTTCATCTCACAAAATATTACTGAATGTAATAAGTATAAAAATAAATATGAAAATCATACAATAAGTCATTTGTATACATCTTTACAATGGATCACAAACATCCTAGAGTGACTCCTTGTTTACCACTGCCCCTAGAGGAACATCTAACTCACTCTTGATGGAGGAGGGAGAAAATTGGATCTGCAAGAAGTGGAGACTGAACTAAGCAACATTGGGACAGTGGGATCACAGGACGGCTTGCCGCCTTCCCAGGGAGGGAATGGAGAGTTGTGGAGAAGAAAGAATGACCTGATGTGGTGGGAGGGGGAAGGAGTCTTGAATAAGGATATACAAGGATAGAAAGTGTGACTTCTTTGTTTATAATAATAATAATAACAATAAAAAAATTTAAAAATTTTAAAAATTAAAAAAAAAAGTTTTAATGAATGACAACATAGTGGTTTCAGGACTAATTTAAATCACCAGCATCACTATGAAACCAGGAAGTTAGTGTTCATGCTTCTGTGTGTATTAGATCAATTGTGATTATAATTTTGTAATTTTCATTCTTTTTGTTTTTTAATTAATACTTCAAATCTATATATAATTTCTTTTTAATGCAAAATTCAGGATATAATCAATTAAGCTTTTTATTCCTTTCTTCATTCATTTTATGAAGATTTGGACCAGATTGACCTGTATTTCAATAGTATTTGGCAACTTCAAATTCTACACTGACATAACAATATTGACCTTTCATCACAAAATCTTTCTTATTTTTGCATATAATGACATTTACAGATGGGTTCTCACCATTCAGACTAAGATAATTAAAACTCCTCCTGCATCACACTTCTAAATTTTGAGATTACAAGAATAATCTCTTATTTCCACCTCAGTTGAATTATTTAAAACTTTATTGTTTCAAGTATTATACTGAGTATTGATAGAAAAACATCTACTGCATTCCTTTTTCCTTGATATATGTAATTAAAAACATAATCAAATAATTTCAAATTCTAGATTGTAATGGCTCTTTTAAAATATATTCAGCAACTATACTGAATTATTCTAAAAGTATATTTATAATAAAGGAAATGATTTATATTGACAAATGTCTTTGAGAACTGCAAAAATGGCAACATATGTCTGAAAATCTCAACATGATGACAATTGGGAAAAGTAAATGCTGCCTTGATTATGTTATAGAACTGTGAATATCAGAATTTCTGTCAAAAGTTTTAGAGCCACAGATGCATACTCCTCCACACAAGCCAGAGGGAGAACTCAGCCTTAGCTGAACATCTTCATGACAACATCATAACAAATACTTTTCCTACATTACTTTTCGGTATGAAAGAATTATCCATTCCAACAAGAAATTATAAAGAATTAAATTTCCTATTTCCACTTTTGATTATGTCTTAGACAATTATTTGAAATATAGCTTGGAAAGAGAAGTATTTATTTCAAAGAATTCTAAACCTTTAAATGAAAACATTATCAAAATGTTCAAAGACAGAACTATTTATGATATTAAAGGAACCACTCTTAAGTACTATAGTGTAGGCTACAAAAGGAAAAATCAAAACAGTCAAGTAATTTCAGTTTACTGTGAATGAATGGAAACAATTTAAAAAGAAAATTGACACCAAAGATTATGCTTTTAAATAATTATTTTAAATAAATAATTTTAAATAAGTATATGATTGGGTGAAAATTTATTATGCATTTATGTTTATATATTAGAATTAATAAAATAGAAGATTAATTCATGAGAATGGAAGAAAGTGAAGATTCAATTGATCTTGTCCTGACTGACTGCTGAACTGAGAAATTCCCAATGCATTATCATGTATAGTGGGGAGATAATTATCACTATTTTCAAACAAATTCTTAATATGAAGAACACATTTATATTTAATTGAGATCTTATTCAGATCTACAAAGATGTATGTTTAAATGATGTCTATAAGAAATCTACAAATTTTTGTTTAAATTTGCTAAAAGAGGTTAACAACTAGGTAAATTATAAAAGGCATGTCATTGAAAGGCAGCATTTTATGATAACATAAAGTCAGTGACACCAACAGTAGTTTACATTGTTCAGGAAGCTTAGTGAGTGAAGGAATTCAGAGGATTTAAGAATAACTGAAAACATGTATTGAAGGAAACAAAAGACTTGCTCCATTGCTATAATAAATAAAGAATTACTTAGAAAGAAATTGGGCACGATTGCTCAGTGGAAATAGGTATTTATTTCTCAAGCCTGACAATGAGAGTTGTCTTTCATAAACCCATAGAAAAGGAAAAAAAGAACATTGCTCTTCATCTCAACCCACACACTGATATATACAAACTCATCCTCTTTCTTTTACTCTCTCTTCCCCATTTCTTTCATGTATCTGCACATATCTAAATTTATCTATGCATATATAAAAATATACATACAAAATTAAACAAATTAAATAAATGAAACACATTTTTTTATTATGAATAAAGTCTTTGTTTATCCATATATCCCCTTGTACAAACTCCCTTTCCCCTTCTGCCCCTTGCCAAGCTGCAAACCACAGCCACTGAACAGCTTGAGATCTGAAACATCTTGGACCGACACCTTGGAGCCCATTCCCTCCTGAGGAACACATGACTAAGTCTTAATGTTGCTGTTAGGAAAGCAGATCTACCTGGAGAGATGGGGAGAAAAGATGAAACCTATTTTAAAAGAAATAGTGTTAAGTGTAACAGAATTTTGTATTAGTGTATTTGGGAATGCTAGTTCTTAAATAAAAACACAGAGGCTTCTCATTGAGTATGAAAGCTTGACATTAGCTTAGACTTTTGTGCAACTGGCTATTATAAATTAATCCATTTATATTAATCTCCATTCTGCCACTTGGCTCTTTACTTTTCCTCCATAAGTTACATCTCATTTCTACTGTGTCTTGCTGTATAATCTCACCTCTATTCTTCCCAGAGTTCCTATTTATTTTCAAAAATCCAATCTATTCTCTCCTACCTAGCCATTGGCTTGTTAGATATTTACTAAACCATTTAGAAAGTGCCTTGCCAGGGATACATCTTCACACTGTATAAGAAACTATTCCACAACAGAATTTACATAATTTTAGTATTTTACAATTTTAAAACAATAAAATGTTGTTTTACATTCTTAGATTTTCTACATTAATTCTGTGCATAAATAGATTGAGTAGATGATACAGAGTTAGCTATCACATGTTCATCAAATTTTATATATATATATATATTTAAATTGATAGATACTTACCTAAGTGAATGTTTTAGATGTGATTCTATATGCTCTAATTTATATAACTAACATTTTTTGGATACTTTTATTGTCCATACTCATTAGAGTTTGTGTCAGTTATTTTCTGTACCTGTGATAAAATATCACTATGAAACATAAGTTAAGAAAATGGCTATTTTGGATTTGGGTTCCAAAAAAAATTCTATTAATAAAGAAATAGTAGGCATTCAGCAGGAACAGAAATCTGAGACAATATCTCAACCACACACAGCAAATGGGGAGTGTTAATTAAAAGAGAAACGTGTCCATAAACTCTTAAAGCATGCTACTCAGTTACTTGCTTCCATCTGCTACCCTTGTCCTCCAAGTTACATAATCTACTTAACCAGTACCACAATGTAGAGATAAACTGTTTACATTCATGAGAGTAAGAGATAAATTTCCCAACCAAACTTCAACTTTTTACCCTAGAAAACCATTGTACAAGCCAATATCACAATACAGTTTGCATTTTGTCTAACTTCAAAGCTCCCCAAAATCTTTTACATTCTCAACACCATTCAGTGTTCCTGAAGTTCAAATTTTTTTCTAATTCTCAAGGAAAGAGTGAGCCAAAATCAAAGGGGTCATTTAAAATATAGCTTTGGGACTAGAAATATAACTGTGTGTGTATACCTATAAAATTGCTGAAATATAAAAAACATGTAAGTTCAAAGTATAATAGTGGTTGGCAGTGTTATAAATTTAAAAAAATCAGCTCATGAAGTAGATGAACCATTTAATAGTATATTTCTAGATATATCTTTATTATTTTCATTCCTGTACAAGTTCACCTACCATATTTTGCATCGATTGTGAAATGAATATAACCTTTAAAGTGTAATAGATTTGCTGTTTTCAAGAACTGTTATTATTTTCAACAATAACAGTTTTAAAAAATGACAATATTCATGAAAGAATATTAGAAGAATTAAAAGGCAATAGTAACACATTCTTGCCTTAAAAATAAGCATCATTTTCAAAGCATAAGAAAAATAGAGACAATTTTAACCCAGATCAATTTACCATCATCTATTTCAGGCCCATAAACATTAGCAATATCCACGAAACAGAACAAAGAAGCCTGTGATCATAAAGTGCAGCCCAGTGGATTGCTTCAGTGCAGTTCCAGCATGACATAAACACATGGCTCTTCATCACTGGTATTGAATTTGTTTCATACTGAAAAAGTCATCCATGAGATCCTCAATCACACTGACTCAGAAAAACAGAACAAACAGAATTTTAACTAAAATAACATATTATCCTAAATTGTCTGCCTTGAACATCACTAAGAACACAGGAAAACAGAAAGGAAATGAGATGTGCTAGAGATATGAGCAAATAGTACAGTGTGATTCATTTCAAAAATAGAGAGGCTATTATACTGAACAACAGAATATCTGCAACAGATGTACTTAATATAAGGGGAATTCTTAAGACAGAACTATAAAATATACTGAAATATGAAGTAGCTACAAAACTAGATTTAAATTTGCAGCTTGTCAATTAAAGGTTGAAAGGTCAGCACAAGCACACAGTTCACATATTAAGAAATAAAAACAAAACTTATTTTTTGATGTGTTTGTATTTTAAATTAATGGAAGAAAATACTAGCATCTATTACATTTTCCTGCATGTTTCCCACTTTAGAAGTGCTCACTGAAGCTTTTTAAACTTATGAAGCTTATTTTAAAATTATAATTTCTATGTTCTCATACTATTTTTTAATTAAGAATGATGAAGTATAAGATGTAAAAATTTCCTGCTCAAGATAATGTTATGTTTCAGAAAACAAAGAAAGAGGAAGAAAAAACTCATAATGTTTCATCATTGCAATAGATATCCTTCCTATGACACATTACATGACTTTAACCCCAGCACTGGAGTTGAGAGAGCTTAGAAAAAGAAATGGGTAGGGTTTTTACTGGTAAACAAATATAATCAAAAATAAAACTCAAGATTCAAGAGAAAACGTATCAAAAAATAATTGGAGAAGCAATTGGAGATGCCATACTGACATTTATTTCTCATTCTCTTATCTAAACATACACTTATTGCCATATACTCATATGCATTATAAAGACACAAATATAAACACACAAAACACATAAATCACAATACAAGATATTCACAAGTATAAGAATCTAGATTTCTGAACCCAGTTGAAGAGGTATTAGAATTTGATAATGGGTGACAAAGGTAAACATAATTTTCTTTAGAGCTGTTAATTCAAGAAAGTTATCCATCCCCAATTGACAACCCCAGACCTATTGACTCATGGTCACCACTAATTGAACTTGTGATGTTATTTATAAGAAGTCAAGCGGGAGACAGATTGTGCAAGAGGAAACAGGTAAACTGTAAGTGTTGTGTTCATATGACCAAACTGCATTGTATACATGCATAGGATTTCAAAGAATAAATTAATAAAAGTTTTTTAAAAATATTATTAACAGTGTGATAGATTGAAGGATCAATTTTCCCTGTAGCATTTTTTAGCACTTGGTCCCATTTGGTGGTGCTATTTGTGGATACTTTCAAAGGTAGATTATTACCAGAAGCGTTATGTCACTGCAAGTAAGATATGGAGGTTTAATGACCTGTCCCACATTTTGGCTGCTCACTCTGCTTCTTCAGTCCAAACTGAAAAGCAATCATGCAACATCCTGTTTCTAGAGATGCTTCCAGTCCTTCACTTTCATGTTACATTCTAGCCATCCTGAGTCCAAAGTTAAAATAAACTCTTCTTTGGTCTATGAGCTGCTTTGGGTCTTGGTATTTTATCACAGAAAACTAGTAATTAATACAGTAAGATAGTGTTATGTGTTCTAGATCCAATTCTGTATGATTAGCTTTCAATGAGATTCACTTATGCATTTGTCTTACTTGCTTTTCTAGTCACTGTGATAAAATTAGCTCCTAAGAATCCAAGTAAGAAAATTTTATTTTATTCATTATTTGAAAGATTATCATTCATCTTGACATGAATGTAAGGGGGCTTGTTCACATTCTGAGGGATGCAGGAAGCAAAGACAAAAGAAGAGGAAAAAGCAGACCCAACCCTGGATACATGTCGCAGATTACATGCTTCTTTTTGTTTTTCTTTACTCAAAATTTAAATTTCCCAAAGCTTTCAAATTGTGCCCAGAACTAAGAGACAAACTGAGACTTATGGGGAATGATTCATATCCATTATATGTTATCTTATTGCTCAAAATATAATATATTAAAAATCCTAGTATGGGATAATAGACTGTTAATTATTTTTTATCAGAAGATTTCACATCAATGCTTTTTCATGTGGATACAAAGAAGCATGGCCAACTGTTCATGTAAACTATTTTATGAATGACAATTCATAATTATCTAAACAGGGAAAGTCTGAAAAATTCTAAAAATCATTAAGTTTCACTGTTTGGAAGTTGACAATTTCCTAAGAATTTGCATGTAAGTTATAAAGACAAAACAAATAATAAAATAGATAGCTTATTCCTAATTTTGTCCTGGTCACTACACTAAGAGCTTCATATATATTATGTGAAATGTAACCAATATTTTAGCAATATGGAATATTTTATCAGCACTTCACAATATTATTTGTAATTATATACCCGAAATCTTTTTCTCCATATTTTTCATTCTCTTGTTTTTTAAATATTTAATTTTCTTTGAATTGATGTTTTGCCTGCATGTATAACTGTGTACGGATGTCAGATCTTTGAATTACAGACAGTTATTAGCTGCCATGTTGATGCTGGGAGTTGAACTTAGGTCCTCTGGGAAGAACAATCAGTGCTCTTAACCACTGAGTCATCTCTCCCCCTCACCCCCATTCTCTTTTTTTTAACTTTTTCCTGAGTTTTTTTCACATCATGCTTCCTGATCCCACTTATCTCCCCATTACCTTAGTTCTGACTTCTACCCTTATAAACTATCTCACCCAAACAAAATTTAAAAGTAAACCTACCAACCCACCACTCAAACAAACAAACAAACAAACAAAATGAAGCAATACAAAATCTTTGCATGGAAGTGTTAGTGTCAACCATTGAGTCACACAGTATACCTTTTAGTACACATGCTGTTTCTTGTAAGTGTTCATTACAATAAGGCATTCATCAGGTTCAACGTCTTAAACTTATGCTACACCACTGATAATGGGCCCTCACCAGGAGTCCCTTTAGATATCCTATTTTTGCCTCCTGTCATGAAGATCCTATAGCTTTTGATTCTACTTCAATGATCCAGCTGTTCATAGATGAGATAGGTACTGGAGTGGGCTACCTCATATTCCCGGTTCTGTTCTTGTGTGGTAGCAGAGTTGATTAGCCAGCCAGCTTTCCCTCATCATCAACACTGAGGCAAGATCTCCAGCACCACCTCAGCTTGCTTACCCACTATATCAGATGGGAGAGATCCTGGGGAGTTTTCCTGCTGTACTGTTCTTACGTCTAGCTCATACATAGTCACACCACCGTGGCCATATCTAGTGTTTTCTCAGGTGAGCAGAAATGCATGCTCTCCAGATTTTTGTACTTGGTGAGGGGCAGACCAGGTCTTCTGTTCTATTTTAGCATAGGTAGGTGATAATGAGAGGGGGCATATTTTCCTAACCTTTGACATTCCGTGGCATGCCAGGAATAAACAGGGCAGCTGTAGTGTGCTGCTCAGGCAAGGTGGTGCCATACCTATTCTCTCATTGCTGCTGCTGTTGGGGACCAGTACCACTTCTTTCACCTGTCACAAGTGGCAAGGGGTAAAATGAAGGAGAGAAGGTACATTTTTCCTTACATATGCCAACAGATAATAGAGGAGAGGGAGTGAGGTCAGTCTTTCTGCTCTCATGTCCTCCAGACCGGGTCAGCTGCACCACCCCTACCAACAGGGCTTACTCTTATGTGCTACCCAGATGTCGTGTAAGGCATGTTCCCTTTGCTGTTGCAACGGAGTGACAGGCAGCAGCAATTCTTTCATTCTTGTTACCTCAGGGCAAGGTTTCCCATCCACTACAGCCAGAAAGAGGTGGGGGAAGAGAGAGATCATCTCTCCCACTCCACAATATGGTAGATGAAGGATAGTGCCAGATCTCCCACATGTTTTCTTGAACCAGATATCATCTATGCCTCGATCCACATTATCAGCTCTACTATGCTGCCAGTGGTACGTGGAGGGCCTACTATTCAAGTGCTACAACTAAGCAAGGGCAGGTCTAGCTTTTCCCACCTACAATAAGTGGCAAATAGCAAGGGGCAAGAAGCAAGGAGCAAGGGGAGTTATTTCTCCCTTGCTCACACTTGAATGACCCTAGAGCTAGCTCTTTTATTTTTACATATTCAGGGCAAGCTCAATCCTACCCTGACCAGCAGGGACACCTCTATTGTGCAGCCCTGGGGAGATACAGGGCCATATCTCCAGAGTGAGTGTGGGCTTTGCCAGCTCTCCCTCGTGTTGCTGCAAGTGTTGGGTAGGGTTAACTCTGTGCATCTTCTTTCTTAATGCTTTCAGTAATAATGGGAGCAATGGAAAACAACACAGATCATGGTTGTAGCAGGGACACTGAACCCAACATGGCCCTGCTGACCAGACCTGGAAAACATCTTTGTTCTGTGTGGAAGTGCAGGTCTCATATTTGCATAGCACCAGCAGAGGTTCAATCCTCAGACACTAACCTGGTATGAAAAGTCACTTATAGAATTAACTGTTTGAATTCTAGATAACCAGCATGAGAGGAGGTGTGAATCCTGTGGAAAACAGTGCCTAACTGGAAGAGAATGGTTGTTAAGGAAAGGTCATGATGATTTATATATAGCCTGATCTCAATTCCTGTTCATTCTCTGTCTCCTGTCCTCCATAATAAGAAAAGTCCAAGCTGCATTCCTAATCTGTCTGCCATCATAATTTTCCCTCCCTCATGAACCACAGCTCCTAAAAGTATATAAAAAGCAAACTTTTTTCTGCAGTTGCTCCTTATTGGATATTTATTCACAAAAATAAGAAAAACAACAAATATACATGTGAACAAATCACTTCTGGATGTCCTAAGGATGAAAAGTGTTCCCCCAAACAGTTATACACACCAGCATAAGTGACACTCCATGGATTTTGGTTAGAAATTAATAGGTTTTGATTGAAAAAAATATTTTTAAGGTAACCACACTGGAGTGGAGGAGTTAAGTTCTCATATTGCTGGCAGGGTGCTTTAACATGAATTTGTTATACAGACATCCAAACCTGAAAACAAGGGATTTCTATATTCTAGGTTCCTTAAACCATTTGGTTTGCTAATTATTGTAACTAATTATTGTATTGTGAAGGCTAATGACTCATGGAGCCTTAGTTTTGTTGCTCAAGCATCTAAGTATGAGCATCTAGTTGTTTTCTAGTTAAATACGATCCGACTTCCAGTTTCACTTTCACAAAGTCATTTAAATTTTAAGACTTCCCAAATATGGCTGGGAAGTTTTCTCAGTGAAAAAAAGGATCTTGTACCAAGGAAGTACATCTAAGTTAGTATTCCCAATGACATGGTAGAAGGAGAAAAGAGAAGTTATCACAGAGAGAAAGAGAAAGAGAGAGAAAAATGGGGTAGAGGGGGAGAGGAGGCATAGACAGAGAGAGACAGAGAAAGAAATTTGAAACTATAATTTGATAATTCAGGGAAGATGATAGTAAGTAATAGTCGTGAATGAATCCAAAGACTGTTTCCTTCTTCCCACTTTTCTCTGACTTCACACTCAACCTGTTCCATTACTCTTGTTGTCTTCTCACTGATAGAAATTTTTTTATATAATTTTGTGCTTGAATTTCACTTAAACAGAATTTATATTCCACAGTATATTCAAATCTTTGGTAAACCATCCAAGTCAATATTTAATAAACACGTATTCATATTTTAATAGAGTTATATAAAAGTTTGTAATCTACAAGGTGTAGGTTTTGATTGTATTTGTATGCACGTCTATGGGCTATAATGGAACATTCCTATGAGATGTTTAGGTTTGTAATTTACATTTTAGTCAACAAAGCTGTCAAAGTTTTATTAATTTACCTCACAGACGCTAATTTTCCTAAAAAATTTTGTCTCTTAATTTATAATTACTAGAAATAAAACAGTAAATCATATCATGAAAACTTTATTCTGTACAGTTGGTCATGAGTTCTTTCCATAGTCTTATGTCATATGATATATATTTACTTGTTACTCTCCCCATTTTATGCTAGAAAAATCAACAGAATACATTAGAAAATATTTTAATAATGTAAACATGTTTCAAAATATTTCTTTTATTTTAGCCAGGAATATATATTGTTTCATTTATAGAAAGTTTTCCTTTGAGGCTGGAAATGAAATGTTTGGGAGTGGGGGTTCTGATTGCTTAGCATAAGCAGAACTCCGGGTTTAATATTCAGAACTGCATAAAAGGAGTAATAATGCATGTATATAACAAATTCATCCAGAAGGTGGTTTTATAAGGATTACAAGTTTAAGTTCAGTCACCCCTTGAAAGCATATTAAGGCTAACTCATTTTCAGTTGCTTGTAGGGAAGATACATGTGCATATAGATGAAGTAGGTGACAACATAGTTGTCGATAAACTAATGAAAGATGAAATTTTTAAGCAGATAGTGTAACTCTATATTGTCACTTGAATTTATATATTTGATGTCTTCCATGCTAGTATGTTATAGTAATATTAAGTAAACAAGAGAATATATAATGAATTCTATTTGTCTTCCTATGCCCTAAAAGTATTTACAAATGCAATAGTTAGATTGCTAGTGTGTAAATGTTTGCAAACTAGTATACAGCTGAAAAAAAGCAACACACAATCTTGGCCTTAATTAGCCCAGTAATTCTGTGTCAAAGGTCTTCTTCCTATAATTACCACATTAATGTATCTTTGAAATAGATGGTCTGATGTAAATAAATAAACACAAATCTAAACGAAGCCTTATACAAAAAATAATCTCTTATTTACATAATGTACTATGTTTGATTTAAAAACAGTGAAATCCATGAGAGTTTTCACACAACTGAAAAACAGATCTGAATTAAGTTTCTTTCTCAATAGAACAGGGTATCCAATAAAATGTTGGTTATGTGTAAAATAATAATAATGTTGATAATAAATAATAATAATTGAATAACATTTCCAGTGGTCAGTTTGCAATTGTCTCCTAATGTTTGTAGTGACCATCACACTCAAATCATCTTTTGTTTGATGCATATATTACTTGCAGGCTTTGAAAAACATAATAAAATGAATAGTAAATATTACATTCATTATTTATTCCAAGTGTGGAGGAGAAAACATATGTTGTAGATATTAACAACAAGAAGAAAAGATATGTTGTGTAAACGGTCATAAAAAGAATAGCTGAAAAGTATTCTTTGCTCCTGAAGATTAGAAGATTATAAAACTTGTGCAATACAAAGGAGTTTTTATTCCTGTTTAGAGAAAAGGGTGTCGGATTTCATTAATAAATTTATTGATAATGATAATTTAGTAAGTTAGAGAAAATTATTACTATACATAGAAAAATGTTAGAATGCCAAAAGTAAGAATCTAGTTTTTTTTTTCTAGCTCTGTGTATAATAGAGTGTGATGTTTGCTTGGCTCACATTTCTATTCTCTGAAGATGTTGGTAGATAAACAAATATTTAAAATCTATTTTCTCTGGAGTAGGACTGGTTAATATCACAAAGTAGCCACATAATTTCATAAGTTACAAGAACTCTGATGAACAGAACAAATTCAAATTAATAAAAAAAAGATCAGAGTGAAATCAATAGATTTTGTAACAGTAATTGATGATTGTAAATAATCTTTTTTTAAACTCTACTGCTGAAGATATCAAATATAAAAATTCAATAAGAGAACGAAAGGAGATTAACGTAATACAAATTGGAAAAAAAAGTGAAACTATCTCTAGTTGCAGATGATATGATTATATAGAGAAGTGTCCCACAAAATTCTACCAGGGAACTTCCACAGCTGATAAACACCTTCAGCAATGTAGCAGGATACAAAATTAACTCAAAGATATTAGTAGCCCTCCTATACGCTAAAGATAAAAGAGCTGAAAGAGAAATAAAGGAAACATCACCATTTATAATAGCTGCAAATACCATTGAATACCTTGGAGTAGCTATAACCAAAGAAGTAACATATCTATTTGACAAAAACTTTAAATCATGAAGAAAGAAATTGATGAGGATATCAGAAAATGGAAAGACTTCCCATGTTCCTGGATAGGTAGGGTCAACTTGGTAATAATGGCAATCCTTCCAAAAGCAATCTACAGATTCAATGCACTGCCCATCAAAATCCAAACACAATATTTTACTGACTTGAAAGAAAAATGCTCAACTTCATTTGAAATAACAGGAAAGCCAAGATGGCCAAAACAATTTGGCTCAACAAAAGAAATTCAGGAGACATCACCATCCCTGACTTCAAGTTATACTATAGGGCTAGAGTAATAAAAACAGCCTGGTTCTGGCATAAAAACAGACTTGTGGATGAATGGGATCAAATTGAGGACCAATGGAATAGAACTGAGGATCCAGACATTAACCCAAAAACCGATGAACACCTGATCTTTGACGAAGAGGCCCAAAATATTCAAAGGAAAAAAGATAGTATCTTTCACAAATTGTGTTCGCATAGCTGGATGATAGTATGTAGAACAATGCATATAGATCCAAGCCTGTCAACCTGCAAAAAAATCCAAGTGGATCAAAGACCTCAACATAAACTAGGTCACACTGAACTTGATAGAAAAGAAAGTGGGAAATACCCTTCAACAAATTGGCACAGACGACCACTTCCTAAATATAACACCAGTGGCATAGACAGTAAGAACAACAATCAATAAGTGGGACCTCCTGAAACTGAGAAGCTTCTGTATAGCCAAGGATACTATCAATAGGACAAAACAACAGCCTATAAAATAGGAAAAGATTTTCTCCAACACTACAAGTGATAGAGGAATGATATCTAAATTATATAAAGAACTCAAGAAATTAGAACCCAAAACCTTGAATAACCAAATCAAAAAAAGGGGTTCAGATCTAAAAAGAGAATTCACAGCAGAAGAATTACACATGGCTGAGAGGCACTTGAAAAAGTGCTCATCATCTTTAGCCATCAGAGAAATGCAAATCAAAACAACTTTGAGATACCACTTTATACCTCTCAGAGTGGCTAAGATAGAAGATACAGATGACAGCTTATGCTGGAAAGGTTGTGGAACAAGGGGAACATTCCTCCATTGTTGGTGAGAATGTAAGCTTGTGCAGTCATATGGTGGTTTCTCAGAAAACTGGGAATCACTGTCCCCAAGGATCCAGCAATACCACTTCTGGGTGTTTACCCTAAAGACACATATTCGTGCTCCAGGCATTATGTTCAACTATGTTCATAGCAGCATTAATCGCAATAGCAAGAACCTGGAAACAACCTAGATACCCCCAGCTGAAGAATGAATTAAACTGTGGTACATTTACAAAATGGAGTACTACTCAGCAATAAGAAAAATTGATATCCTAAAATCTGGAGGCGAATGGATGGATTTGAAGAATATACCCCTGAGCAAGGTGTCTCAAACCCAGAAAGATAAGCAAGGGATGTTCTCACTCATTAGTGGACTCTAAACCAAAAAGCAAAAAGCAAAGCCTGTACAAGCGGCAAACCACAACTACTGAAAAGCTTTGGATCTGAAACACCTTGGACCAGCACCTTGGATCCTACTCCTTCATTAGGAATACCTGACCCAGTCTTGATGTTGGGGTGAGGAAAGCAGATCTGTCTGGAGTGGATGCTGAACTAAGTCACATTGGGATCTTGGGACCTCCTGCTCTTGCAGGGGAGGAGATAAAGCGATGCAGGAAAGAGATAGTGACTAGAAGGTGCAGGATGAGGAAGGGAGCTGGAACGAGGATATACACGGGTAAAAAATATTACTTTATTCATAATAAAAAATCATGAAGTGTTCCATATTAAAATATATATCAAAGATTTCAGAGTAAACAACAAATAACATATGTAATTTCTGACATACTTATATCTAACACTATCTTGGTGACCAAGAAACTAAAGCTAGATAGTGAAGGGACCTAGAATAAAACACATAATACTGATCTAAAGAAAAATAAAGAAGCAGTGCTAAAATGACCCTTAATTGTATTCTGATATATTCATAAATCAGTGCCTTGTTCAGGAAACATCAAAGACGTTTCTGCCTGTAGAAGGAGGGAACAAATATAGAGACCCACAGTAAGATATTACACATAAAGTGTGAAGCATTTGAACACATAGCCCTAACTAGGATGTTTCAATAAAATGCTTCCCCTCTGAGCTCAGGAATACTGCAACACTCAAAAGAAGATTCAAAAGAGTGTAAGAGCCAGAGAGAATGGAGCAAACTAAGAATACAAGGCTCTCCAACTCAATATGAACAAAACTCATCTGAACTCCCAGAGACCATAAAAGCAATTTTTCCCTGATATTATGGCTTTCAAGCCTAAAGTTTTAATGAGATTAATGATTATCTAAACAAGTGAGTCTCTGCATCTTTTGCTTTTGCTTATGGACTTTTCCTTCTATTGGCTTGGCTTGTCCAACTTCAATTTCATATTATTTTTTTCTTTTGATATATGCATATATGAATATATATGAATAAATGAATGAATGAGTGAATAAGTGGAAGCCTAGATACTAGGCTAAAGATTCACAATAGAAAAGTCACTTATCCCAAGCTGTTTAGTGGTTGTGGTTTGCAACTTGAGCATGCTTGGCTCTTTTCTTGTTAGTTTGTTTAGAGACCACTAATGAGTGAGTACATCCCCTACTTATCTTTCTGGGTTTGTGATACCTCGCTCAGGAGGATATTCTCCAAATCCATCCATTTGCCTGCAAATTTTAGGATATCATTTTTTCTTACTGCTGAGTAGTATTCCATTGTGTAGATGTACCACAGTTTGTCAATCCATTCTTCAGTTGAGGGACATCTAGGTTGTTTCCAGGTTCTTGCTATTACAAATAATGCTGCTATGAACATAGTTGAGCTAACACCCTGGACTGACCCTGCGGATCGCACTCCACCTATAGGAACACCTGACTCATTCTTGAGAGGGGGGGGAAAACTGGGTTTGCCAGGAGGGGAGACTGAACTAAGCTTTATTGGATCAGTGAGACCATGGGACTGTCTGCAGCCTACCCAGGGAGGGCATGGGGAGTTGTGGAGAAAAAAAGGGTGACCTGATGTGGTGGGAGGGGAAAGGGAACTTGAATGGGGATATACAGGGATAGGAAAAAAAAATCCAGAAGGAAAGCTGAACACAAAGTAATTTTATGTGTAGCAAATTATTTGCATTATCACCCTTGATAAGTCATGCTTATGATTTTTATTTTCTTTATAGTTATTGTTAACTTATCAGCATTTTTAAATTCAATTTACTGTTTTTCTTGATAAATACAAAATAAAAAAATAAATAAAAGACTTGATGGCAGAGTCAGAAATAAAATATTAATATAGTCTACTTTCCCTTCATGTAAAGCTAATCTCAATATTACAACATTTGACATATACAGCTTACTGATAATGCTTAAGAAAGCTGCACACTAAGAACAGATTTTATATGGAAGACAGTTCTTTTCTTTATTATTTACTTATTTTTGTATGCATTTATATACAATATATGATTCATAAAGACACAGTGTGGCCTCAATAAAATTGAAATTAATTTTTTGTAATGTAAATAAAATAATGTAAAGAAAAATAAAAGTATTGAATATTGAAAAAAAAAGAAAAGTCACTTATACCTGCTAGGAGAAGATAAAACAGTTTCTCCAATGAACTAACACAGAGTATACACATCACTCCAGGGCAGGTCTCATATTCAAGATTAATTGAATAATATGTAACAGATTCTTCCAGTTTTGTGTCTCTTATTTGATTATAATATATACTTCTTGGTGCTACATAGTTTCTAAGTTTGGGAGATTTTTGCAATTATTTTTGGTGTTTATTTGTTTGGCTAAGTAGGGAAATATCTTAAAAAACTTGTGAGAAAAATATGATAAAACAAATTATTAAGTACACAATTTATTATTAATTTGTAATAATAATAAAGCATTCCAATAATTTATTTAAGCAGGATATTATCTAAAAGCAAAACAAATAAACAAAACTTGGGTTAAGGGCAAGTTCCTCATTTGGTACTAATAATTGTTTTCTAAAAATTATCTTATAAGCCTGGGGAAAAGGTTTAATAAAAAAAGTTCTTGCCATACAAGCATGAAATTATATATCTGTGGTTGCATAGCTAGAAGATAATGCCAGAAAAAACTCCAGGGCTGAGATACCCTACAAACCCTCAGGAAGATGCCCAACACTGCCTGTAGTGTACTATAATATGTTCATGTGTATACACACACACACACACACACACACACACACACTAATATATCTGCAAAATGTATCCATGCAGACAAATCTACATAGTTAAAAGTGATCTTAGTTTTAATAAACCTTCAGATAATGAGACAAGAAAATGTTTATTTTTTTAGTGAAAATATGGCCTATATATATATATAGAGAGAGAGAGGATGTATTCTCTGGGAATAATTTTGTGCCCCACTCCATTAATAGGTTATAACGTGGGTATTAGACTAAAATTTTTAAACAATCAAGAACTGACATAAAGCCAAGAAAGTGACTCATTTTCAACTAGAAACAAATGAAAATTTTATTTGTATATTCCCTATAATTATTTACATTTTCCAAGTATACTTGATGAGCAAATTGAGGTTGTGGAACATATATCAGGGAATGAAACCTATGAGTAAAAAGACAGAAGGTTTGTCAGCTTAAGTTTTGCATTTTAGATTCAGATTATAATCTTCAGAATTTTATGTTCATTTGTCCTTGGTCTTACAATGCTATTATTTCTAGATATAAACCTGGGCAGCTATGGAAAACTTGAAAGGACATCTTTGATTTAAAAGATTCTATCTGCCTATCCCTTTGTCTACCATAATTTGAAAATATGTTTGAATACAAATTTCTTTTGTTTAGGGTTTCATCAGACAGGATTTTCAAAAGCATTACTTTGTACTCTGAGAGAGAGTGACCAAATAAAATTGCTATAATAGCAGTAAGAATGAACTTAGAAACCTCAAGTGTGTCCCACCGGTTCTGGTTCCGCTTCCAAGACTGTGTGCTGTCTGCAGAGTCCCAGTGCACTCTATAGCAGGGGCAGAGAACGTTTGCCTCTCACCATATCCACAGCTGCTGCTGAGGGAATTTGCATGGCTACCCACCTCCACCTCCAAATGAGGGAACAGATAACTACAGGGGTCCCTGAAGGACAGACTCAGACCCCGCCCAGAGGTGAGGAGGGGTCACCAGGCCCAAGGGCCTATATCCCAGCCAGGGAGGGAGAGTTGAGCTCCCATTGGTTCCAGTTCTGCTTTCAGGATTGGTACTGTCTGGAGAGTCCCTGCACACTCTGTAGCAGGGGCAGAGAAAGTCTGCCTCATACCATACCCACAGCTGCTGCTGAGGAAACTTGCATGGCTACCCACCTCATCTTCCAACTGAGCAAACAGATAACTTATGTTGTCTCTGAAGGACAGACCCAGACCCTGCCCAGAGATGTGACAGGAGACACACAAGCCTGAGTGCCACAACTGACCAGGACCCATCTAATCGTGAACCACTGAAGCCATGGACAAACCTCAGTGAAAAAAATTACATAATAATACAAAGAACAACATGGTAACTCCAGAAGAGAGTGGCGATCTTACAAATACAAGACCTGAACTGAGCAATGAAGAGGAAACAGAAGGAAGCAACACCAAAAATTACTTTTTGATGATCATCGAAGCTCTCAAAGAAGATATGAAAAATAGCCTTAAAGAAATAGAAGGAAATACAAACAAAAATATGGAAAAGATGAACAAATCTATGAAGGAAACGTGCCAGGAACTAAAAGCTGAAATAGAATAAAAAAAGGCACAAAATGAGGCAAAGATGGAAATAGAAAACCTGAAGAAAAAAGCTGGAACCACAGATACAAGCATAACAAACAGAGTTCAAGAGATGGAAGATAGAATCTCTGAAGTGGAAGACTCAGTAGCACAAATAGATATATCAGTCAAAGAAAATAGTAAAACTAAAAAAGCCATAACTCAAAATGTTCAGGAAATCGGGGACACCATGAAAAGTACTAATTTGAGAATAATAGGAATAGAAGAAGGAGAAGAATACCAGCTCAAAGGCACAGCTAATGTTTTCAATAAAATCATAGAAGAAAACTTCCCTAATCTGAAGAAGGAAATGCCTATAAAGATACAAGAAGCTTACAGAACACCAAATAGATATGACTCCAAAAAAAAAAAAAAAAAAGTCAGCGCACCACATTATAATCAAGCCACAAAACATACAGAACAAAGAAAAAATTTTAAGAGCTGCATAAGAAAAGGGCCAAATCACATATAAAGGCAGACCCATCAGAATAATGTCTGACTACTCAATGGAAACGATGAAAGCTAGAAGGGCTTGGTCAGAAGTTACACAGATGCTAAAACAGCATGGCTGCCAAACTAGAATACTATACCACGCAAAATTATCAATTACCATAGATGGAGTAAACAAGGTATTTCAGGAAAGTCAGACTGAAAGAATATCTATCTACCAATCTAGCACTACAGAGAGTATTAGAGGGAAAACTCCAACCTAAGGACCCCAGATACACCCACAAAATCACAAACAGTCAATAAGTCCACAGAAGAATACCCTAGAGAAAGGAAATACAAACAAATTACCACCAAAACTGGCAGGAAATATGAATCAATGGTCACTAATTTCCCTTAATATCAATGGTCTCAACTCTCCTATAAAACGTCACACACTAACAAGATGGATACAACAACAGAAGCCATCTCTCTGTTGCCTACAAGAAACACACTTCAACAGCAAAGACAGATACAGGCTTAGAATAAAGGGTTGGGAAAAGATTTTCCAGTCAAACAGTCCTAAGAAACAAGCAGGGGTTGCAATCCTAATATCTAACAAAGTAGACTTTAAGCTAAAAGCAGTTAAAAGGGACCAAGATGGTCACTACTTATTCATCACAGGAAAAATTGGTCAAGAGGAAATTTCAATCATGAATATTTATGCCCCTAATATAAGGGCACCTTCTTATGTAAAAGAAACTCTGCTAAAGCTCAAATCCCAGATCAACTCTTAAACCCTAGTAGTGGGAGACTTCAATGCCCCACTTTCAACCCTGGATAGATCAACCAGACAGACCCTCAACACAGAAATAAGGAGTCTAAATGAGGTTATGATGCAAATGGATTTAATAGATATCTACAGAAGCTTCCATCCAAAGGCAAAGGAATATACATATTTCTCAGCTCCTCATGGAACTTTCTCCAAAATTGACCACATAATTGGTCATAAAGCAAATATCAACAGATACAAAAAAATGGAAATAATCCCTTGTATCATATCGGTCCACCAGGGCCTAAAGATAGAGTTCAACAACATCAAAACCCAAAGAAAGCTTACCAACTGATGGAAACTAAACATCACTCAGCTGAACCATCTCTGGGTCATGGAAGAAATTAAGAAAGAAATCAAAGTCTTCCTTGAATTCAATGACAATGAACCTACAACGTATCTAACCTTGTGGGACACAATGAAAGCAGTCTTAAGAGGAAAATTCATAGTGCTAGATGCCTATATGAAAAACCTAGAGAAATCCCACACTAGAGACCTAACAGCACAGCTGAAAGCCTTAGAACAATTAGAAGCAAATTCACCTAGAGGGAGTAGACGGCAGAAAATAATCAAACTTAGAGCTTAAATCATTACAATTGAAACAAAAGAAACAATACAAAGAATCAACAAATGTAAGAGTTGGTTCTTTGAGAAAGTTAACAAGATAGATAAGCCCTTAGCCAAACTAATCAAAAAACACAGAGAGAGTGTTCAAATCAACAAAATAAGAAATGAAAAGGGGGACATAACAACAGACACCCAGGAAATGAAGAGAATTATCAGATCATATTTTGAAAATCTGTATTCCACAAAAATGGAAAACCTAGAAGAAATGGACAGCTTTCTGGACAGGTACCATCTGTCAAAATTAAATGAAGATCAGATTAATTACCTAAACAGGCCTATAACCCTTAAAGAAATTGAAGCTGTCATTAAAAACCTCCCCAAAAATAAAAGCCCTGGTTTAGATGGTTTCAGTACGGAATTCTACCAGACATTCAAAGAAGAATTACTACCGTTACTCCTCAAACTATTTCACACAGTAGAAACTGAAGGAATATTGCCAAATTCCTTTTATGAAGCCACAATTACCATAATACCCAAGCCACTCAAAGGCACAACAAAGAAGGAGAATTACAGACCAATTTCCCTCATGAATATTGATGCGAAAATTCTCAACAAAATTTTGGCAAACCGTATAAAACAATGTATAAAAGATATCATCCACCACGACCAAGTAGGCTTCATCCCAGAAATGCAGGGCTGCTTTAACATAGGAAAAACGGTAAATGTTATCCATCATATAAACAAACTAAAGGAACAAAACCACATGATCATATCCTTAGATGTGGAAAAAGCCTTTGACAACACTCCTTTATGATTAAAGCCCTGGAGAGATCAGGAATACAGGGAGAATACCTAAATATAATTAAGGAGATTTACAAGAAGCCGACAGCCAGTATCAAACTTAATGGAGAAAAACTCAAAGCAATCCCACTAAAGTCAGGAACTAGACAAGGATGTCCTCTCTCCCCTTATCTATTCAATATAGTTCTCCAAGTTTTAGCAAAAGTAAAAAGGGAATGAAAAGAGATTAAGGGGATACAAATTGGAAAAGAAGAAGTGAAGCTATCTCTACTTGTAGATGATACTATTGTATACATAAGTGACCCACAAAATTCTTCCAAGGAACTGCTACAGCTGATAAACACCTTCAGCAATGTAGCAGGATACAATATTAACTCAAGGAAATCAGTAGCCCTTCTATACACTAAAGATAGAAGAGCTGAAAAAGAAATAAGGGAAACATTACCCTTCATAATAGGTGCAAATAGTATTAAATACCTTGGAGTAACTGTAACCAAAGAAGTAACAGACCTATTTGACAAAAATTTTAAAACACTGAAGAAAGAAATTGAAGAGGATATCAGAAAATGGAAAGTTCTCCCATGTTCCTGGATTGGTAGGATCAACATAGTAAAAATGGCAATTCTACCAAAGGCAATCTACAGATTCAATGCACTGCCCATAAAAATCCCAACACAGTGTCCTTGGCTTTGCAGAAGCTTCCCAGCTTCAGGAGATCCCACTTATTGATTGTTGGTCTTAGTGCCTGTGCCACTGGTGTTATATTTAGGAAGTGGCGGCCTGTGCCAATTTGTAGAAGTGTATTTCCCACTTTCTCTTCTATCAAGTTCAAAGTGGTTGGGGTTAAGTTGAGGTCTTTGATCCACTTGGAT